>PVKP010003463.1:0-108645 GCA_004027715.1 Plecturocebus donacophilus
AATAACAGTATTAAATTCACATATATCAATATTAAGCCTAAACTTAAAGGGATTAAATGCCCCAATCAAAACATACAGTTAGACAAACTGAATAAAAAGTTAAAACCCATCGGTACGCTGTATTCAGACCTTTCTTATAGGCAAGGATACACAAAGACTTAACATAAAGCGATGGAGGTAGATCTACCAACCTAATGGAGAGCAAAAAAAAAAAAAAACCGGATTTGAACTCAGACCTGGAACAGGCAAATTTAATAAATATTTACAGAACCTACCACCCCATATCCACAAAACATATATTTTTTTCAATATTATATCATACCTATTCTAAAAGTGATCACATAATAGGAAATAAATCACTTTTTAGTAATTGCATAAGCATTTCACAGATTCAAATGAAATCCTGAGCAATAGAGCAAGATTCTCATTCTCTTTCCCTCTTTTTCTTTCTTTTTTCTATTTTATTCTACTTCTTTCTTTCTCTTAAAAAAAAAAAGACTTCCCCTCTCTCTTTCTCTCTTTTATTCTTTAAAAAAAAAAAAAAGTGTGATGAGAAATGGGATATTTACATAGCCTCAAAAAAAATGAAATTGAAATTTCTTCTGAAAGAATAAATGGGCTTTGAAAAACCAAATAAAGGGCATCTTGCCCACATTATGGTAACACATTTATGAAACCTAGTAATTAAGGAAGTCTGGTATTGGTTAAAGAACAGACAAAATTATGAGCTTTAAATCAGAAATATCATGTATAGGTTGGTACAAAAGTCATTGTGGTTTTTGCCATTACTTTTAATCAAATTACTTTTGCACCAACCTGTACATTTGGAAATGTATCATTTAATGTTATGTTATATTCAGATGAGTTACCAAGGGATAGACTGTTTAATAAATTATTTTGAAGCAACTGAACACTCATTTATAAATAACCCTCAGCTTTCATTATCCATGAAAATAAATTCCAACCAGATTAAACATTTAAATAAAAACAAAACCATAAAAGTACTGAAAGAAAAAATTAAGGGTCCTTTGTAAAATTTTAAAGGGGTTTATTCAAGAAGCTGTCACAGAAAGACTAAAAGATAGGACTACCTGTGAATTTAAAATTTGCACATGGCAAATAACTGTTTTAAAAAAAAAGCAAAGAACAAACTGAGAATCGTATTTTCAAATTCCACAACAAACAAAAGATTAACTTACTTAAATAAAGACATCTTATAATGGAAACCATCACTCTAAGGTATTCTTGGTAAGCAAGTTATAAGTACCTTTATATTTTGCAATTCCACTTCTAGATCGATATCCAACAGAGTGTCTAATACATGCATATATACGTGTGTGAATACATATGTGTATACAGTTGGATTTAGAAATACGTATCCACACACACAAAATTTTTCTGGGGTTTCCAGACGTTTTCATTTCAGTAGTCTAACAAAATATGAGTGGAAAAAAGAACACCCTCAAATGTACATTAATACAGGATTAAATTATGATATACTGATACAAGAGTATTCTATGCAGCTATTAAAAATGAATAAAAGAGATGTAGGTACTGACATGATAAGGTGTTACCTCTGGCCTGATATATTATGCTGTCATTTTTATTTTAAAAAATTAACAATAGGCCAGGTACTGTGGTTCACACCCGTGATCCTAGCAATTTGGGAGGCCAAGGCAGGTGGATCACCTGAGGTCAGGAGTTTGAGACCAGCCAACATGGCAAAAACCCATCTCTAGTAAAAATTAGCAAAGCGTGGTGGTGGGTGCCTACAATCCCAGCTACTTGGGAGGCTGAGACAGGAGAATCACTTGACCCAGCGGGGGTGGTGGTTGCAGTGAACCGAGATTGTGCCACTTCACTCTAGCCTGAATGAAAGAGTAAAACTCTGTCTCAAAAAAAGAAATTACACCATAGAAGCCTCCTGATTGATTCAATCAGGACCATTAGTTGGACAACAGAAAAAGGTTAAACCAGAAAAAGACACTTTAAATATTTCATTTTACTTTTTAAAATATGTATATTTATTCTCCAGGCTTTTAATACAGAACAAGAACTTAAATTATGGGTCCACCTGTCTCTTGATTAAACTCCACCTCTAAAATATTATTTATGATTTCTGTCTTCAATTTCTTTAAAGTGAAGCAGGGACTTAAAAACATTTGCAAAGCCATTCCAGGTGCACATTCTATCTAGATTTATATTTTTCCCCAGTGTTTTACAGTTGTCTTGCTCATTCCTAATTGATTGTATCTTTAGTTTTTGTTAGCATCTAGCCTTTAGCAAATATGTTCAAAGCATTAAACTTATTTATGTAGAAATAATAATTCCCTTTCATACTCACATTTCGGTTTAAATATTTCATTAAACTACAAAATTATGGTAACAAGTACAACTAGAATAAAATGTTTGAAAACAGGTTAACTCTTGACAAACAGAAAACTCAGTAATCTAACTGAATTAACATTTATTAATGGTTCATTAAATTTACTATTTTGAGTCAGTTTAACCAACTATGACTAACTCTGTATCAACTGATAAAATGTTTACAGATCTGTGCTGTCCAATATACTAGCACACATGGCAATGGCGAACTTGATATGTGGCTAGTGTGAACTGAAGTGTGCTATAAATGTAAAACACCGTATTTCAAAGAATTCATGTGAAAAAGAGAATATAGAGTATTGTGTTAATAACTTATACTGACTTTATGTTGAAAAATTGTGAAAATACTGGATTAAGTGTTAAAATTAATTTTACTTCTTTTTAATGTGGCTACTCACCAATTTTTTTTTTTTTTCAGACAGAGTCTTGTTCTTTCACAGGCCAGAATGCAGTGGCGTGACCTCAGCTTACTGCAACCTCCGCCTCCAAGGTTCAAGCAATTCTCCTGCCTCAGTCTCCCAAGTAGCTGGGACTACAGATGCGTGCCACCACACCTGGCTAATTTATATTTTTGGTAGAGATGGGATTCCACCATGTTGGACAGGATGCTCTCGAACTCCTGACCTCGTGATCTGCCCACCTCAGCCTCCCAAAGTGCTGGGATTACAGGCGTGAGCCACCGTGCCCAGCTAGTTTTTGTACTTTCAGTAGAGACAGGGTTTCACCATGTTGACCAGAATGGTCTCAATCTCCTGACCTCATGATCCACCAGCCTCAGCCTCCCAAAGTGCCAGGATTACAGGCATGAGCCACCGCACCTGGCTGCTACTAGCCAACTTCAAATGACAAAGGTTGCTATTAGACAGCACTGTTCTAAACCTCCAGACATCCCTTGTTCAATGATGATATCATCTGTGAGGTTCTACTTGAAACAATGAATCAGACTCTCTTATCATCTGTTACCTGAATCAAAGATATTTGAGTAACGTTCATAAATCTTCCTAAGCTGACTTGGAACTCTGTGTGTAATAGGGATCTGTAAACTGTGGCCCATGGGTCAAATTTAACCTGTTGTTTTGGTATGACCTACAAGCTAAAAACAATTTTTGCATTATTATTATGATTAGAGACATAATCTCACACTGCGGGGTGCAATCTCGGCTCACTGCAACCTTTGCCTCCTGGGTTCAAGTGCATCTCCGGCCACAGCCTCCCACGTAGCTGGGACTACAGGCGTGTGCCACCACACCTGGCTATTTTTTTGATATTTTTAGTGGAGACGGGGTTTCACCATGGTAGCCAGGATAGTAACGCTCTCCTGACCTCGTGATCTGCCTGCCTCAGCCTCCCAAAGTGCTGGGATTATAGGTGTCAGCCACCATGCCTGGCCTGCATTTTTAAATGTCTAGAAACAAGAGATAAGGATTTTGTAATTTATAAAAATTGGGTGAAAATTCCAATCTTCATGCTTCATATAAACTTCATATAAAGTTTAATTGGCACATAGCCACACTCATTAGTTGATGTATTATCTGTGACTATTTGGTGAAACTAAGGTATAGTTGAGTAGTTGCAACAGAGACCACATTGCCCGCAAAATCTACCACATTTACTATCTGGCGTTTTACAGAAAAAAATGTGCTCAGCCCTGCTCTATATCATCTCTTATGGCTCATGGGGCATACTAAGTTGCTAATTGCATCTACCCGACCTGTCAAAACAATGAGAACGGAAAGCTCGTGTCTCCATTCTAATCCTTACCAGAGAATGCCTTTCCAGCTTCTTAACTTGCTTCTGTCACTACAGTTCTTGACTCAACAAAATGTCTAGAACCTTAGCTTCTGGAATAGTTCTGACACAGATGGTATCACAAAAATGCTCAGAGATCTGTGATGTCAAACAGTCCCTGTGGGCCTGTGCTTTCACATCCACCAGTGTTCTATCTGTGACACTAATGTTACCTTTGTGGGCTTGGGTAATCACTGACCTTTTGCTGTCTAGCCTATGGGTACTATTTTTATTGTTTTTTGTTGTTTTTGAGATGGAGTGTTGCTCTGTCAGCCAGGATGTAGTACAATAGTGCAATCTCAGCTCACTGCAACCTCTGCCTCCCGGGTTCAAGCAACTCTCTTGCCTCAACCTCCCAAGTAGCTGGGACTACAGGTGCGTGCCATCATGCTCCGCTAATTTTTTTTTTTATTTTTAGTAGAGACTAGGTTTCACCGTATTAGGCAGGATGACCTCCATCTCCTGACCTCATGATGTGCCCACCTCTGCCTCTCAAAGTGCTGGGACTGCAGGTGTGAGCCACCATGCCCAGTCTATTTTTTTTGTTGTTTTTTAACCCCTCATTTGCAGGTCTGTTCCTCAATCCCTGCTTTTTCAGATACCTACCTCAGTAGATCCTGTGAATGCAATCTTGTCTATGCCAATGTGAGAAGCTATTGCTGCTCCAGCCGTTGGCCCGTATCCTGGCAAAATATTGATGACTCCGGGAGGAAAGCCAGCCTAAGAAAACACAACAGGAGGAAATGTGGCTGATGAGAGTTGATGCATCATGTTAAATGAGATATGCTCTAGTAGATTCCAGTTGTAAAGGGAGTCAGAAGCATTCCTGAAGTCAGCTTCTCTTACCTCCTTGATGAGGGCTCCCATGTAGAGTGCACTGAGTGGTGTCTGCTCTGCTGGCTTAATAACAACTGTATTGCCACAACACAAGGCTGGAGCAATTTTCCAGGCAAACATCAGCAGGGGGAAGTTCCACTGAAAGGAAAAAAATCAAAGTTGATAGATGGAAAACTATTTCCTCACGACTTTGTTTTCACTCTGTGACTTCTCATATTTCTCAAACCAGTCCTCAACATAAATCTTGTTCACTATAAAGTATAGATGTTTGGATTTTCAATTACTTCATTAAGAGCAGAATAGCACTGACCTTGGAAATCTCCCCTTTTCTCTCTGACCAACAAATTAATATATTCCAACTACCCACCAAAGAAATCCCATGGTGAACAGGCAATTTTGCAATTTCTGTGTTTTGGTTTTTTGTCACTTTTGTTTTCCATTTTTTAAAATTTGGCTTTGGTTCCAGTAAGTTCTCATGTATGAAGACTTTTTCTTGCATCTGAGAATTTTACATCAGAATTTTCACACTGGTGTGAAAACTCTTCAAGTGGAAGAACTAGAAAAGAAAATTCTAACTATGAGTTATAGTTAAGTCCATGTGTATTTCAAGGTAGTACTTTAGATATATTCATTATCATAAACATATGATCACAAATAAAGTGCATGTACTAATGACTATGCAAAAATTTTCATTTGTCTTTTTTCCACTGTGAAAGAAGCTATTGGAAACTAAACTACATTTACATGAGTAGATGAGGTTGGAGTCTTAAATGGTTTAAAGTGATTTTAAAAGGATATTAAGCTTGTATTGTCATAAGCTCAGGCATGAGCCTCAGTACTATCAGGTGTCATTGATAATTTCATTAAGAAAGAAAACAGAAATCCTCATCCCCTGGCTTCAGCCCTTGACCACAATGTGTTTCTGCCTGAAGCATCTCAGCTGCCATCCTTGAAGGCTTCTCACTGGTTCTGGAAAGCTTGCAAAAATATACAAGTGTCTGGCCTTCACCAAACACCCAATTTCTTTTCTCCTTAGTTGTTTATAAACTTGGGAGTCCACAGTAATGTTTTAATTCCATCTACAGTGTATAAATCTTCAAGTGCAGTAATTGAGCCAGAGCTGGCTGAAAAGCAGCTCTTGTCCTGTCAGTGAAGCTGCAGCTTTGAGAGTCTGGGGAAGGGCAAGAAAATTAAGTTTGAAAACTACAAGGAAGGTGACACACCTCATCCCACGGCTGATCCAAGTAGGATTTCCCTAGAGATTTTAAGGTTTGGTTTAAGTTTTTTTGCTCCTTTTGTCCTTTTGCATTCTGTAATAAATTTCACATAACCTGAGATTTATCAATTATTTGAACAAATATACCTTCCCCAGATCTTTGGTTCCCGATGCCAAAGATTATCTTGAGTTATACTACTGTGTTTTGAAAAAAGAAAACTTCTTGTCTATACTGTAAGAGTTTAATTTGAGTCTCCTCTTGAAATCCCTGCCGGAACTATTAGCTAATACTGTCAGAAGCTTTGGTGATGTTTTGTATTATACCAAGGGTGTGTATTAGAGACAGAGAGGAATAAAAGGAAAATGTTTAATGTTCTAATGCAAACACTAAGCACTACATCTATTTCTCTTTACAAGACACACTACAGCCCTGCATGATTTCAATTATGACTATGATGTTAATTGTAATGCTATGTCTTCTGTAGCATCTTCTATCTAGATTCTTGTGAAAAGAAACAGTGGGAAAGAATGAGATTAAAAGATCATATAAAATAATATGCTTGGAAGGATGGTGAGTCACAAGCAAATATAACAAAGCATTAATTTTCCATAAGCAGAATGGACATAATAACCAGGGGAAGGTTATTAATACACTATGCTTTGCTTTGCTTATTTTAATCATGAGAATTCCATGACTTGAGAATTCAACTCCTGGTAACAGAGCTGAAACCCTATTAACCTGTTCAAATAAGCATTTGCAGGGAGGCTGTTAAAGATATGTCAACAACATGAGCTCAGTTTTTTTTCCCCCAGTAATGGAAAACACACATCGCTGAGGACCATGTTTTATATGTCTTTAAGAGAACTGGGTCAAATGAAAATAAATACAAGGTGCGAGGAGATACACTCACTGGGATGATCTGTCCACACACTCCAATGGGTTCATGTCTTGTAAAGGTAAAATAGTCTCCATCTGAAAGAAAAAAGCATGATCACTCCCAGAAAGTTTAGACTGGGAAAAAAAAAAAATGCAGAGGGAGAACTTTGGTGTCTGGAAAAAAAAAAAAAAAAACCAGAAATAAAATTGAAAAAACATCCTATTCAATCGTGCATGAAAGCTGGTAGAAGCCTATCACTAGGCATAGGACATCTCTGGCTATAGCTCACAAACACCCAAATGCAGTACTGAGAAAAGGACCTCTAAGGCAAAATGAAAGACAAATTTATGACATGAGAAGTCCTCAGGGCAGCAGAGGGTGGAGCTGAAAAATGAAAAAATATTTAAAAACTGAATTTTATGTGAAATATTAAAATAACATATAGAACAGTTTTTGATTTAAAAACTGAGACAACAAACTTAAATAACTTTCTGAAGTACTAAAATAAACTAAGTAAAATGCTATTGGGTGAATTTAAAATGCTGGGCAACTGGAAAAAGTGAGGAGTAAAAGATGTATTTCATAACTCAATCCAGGTGTCAAAATGTACTTCCTGGGTAGTGGTGAGACATAGGCATGTCCAGGGCTATTTAAAGAAGGCAAATGTCCATTTCTAAAAAGAACTCCATCAATAATGCAAAACGTCTGCCTCAAACTAGACATAGAAATGAGAATGTCCTTATATCCCTAGGGGTTAAAAGAAAAAGGGCTTGAGAAAAATAACCTTGTTTTCCTTATAGGTGTAATAGGCAACTAAAATAATTATAGAAGAAGTCCAAACCAACTTCTTCAGGAAAATGTCATTGCTTTTATCTGAATTATTTTAAATGGTTAATTGAAATTACCGAAGAATGGTTCATTTTTAGCAGACAGCTTTTCATTTTCAATACTGGGCAAAGTCTTTATTTTTCCCTCCATGGCCAGTTGTTTGGCCACTTTACTGATATTTGTTTTCTCTCTCAAAAGCAGACCCCCAAGGGAAGTAAAAACACTCAGCTAATAATCATGAAAGCATAAGTATTAGGGATGGGAATGAAGGTGGGGGACAGGAGGAGTGTGCGGGTTGGGAAAAGAGAAATGATATGAATTAGATTGTTTATCACTGTCTCTCAACACACCTAAATCACTAACAATTATCACACAAAATTGTTTGGCAAATTCAGAATTATTTTTTTAAATAAAGGCCTTAGCCTCTCTCTTACTCTCCCACTGTTGCTCTCTATCCTCTGGATCTCTGATCTCTACCCCCTCCTTCCATAATTAACTATCTGTTTCATCTTTTCAAGGAACTTTTATTCACATATAAGTAGAGTATATATAGCATCCTTTCATCCTCTTTTTTTTTTTAATACAAATGGGATCATATTATTCAGTCTTCTATATTTTGTTTTTCGCTTCCTTTTCTTTCCCCCCATAAAGCTAGGACATATTTTAGTGGCTTCAGGTTATTCCATGGGCTCAATAAACAATGGTACTACTGTAAACCCTCCTAAAGGACACAGAAATTACTTTCAGTTTAGGCTATTATAAACAATGCTGCAAAGACTATCATGACATACATGTCTTTTCATATCTGTGGAATTTCTTGATCCAAGTCTATGTACATTTCACATTTTCGTAAATATTGCCAAATCACCCTTTGGAAAAGTTTAACAATTCCTAATTCCAACAACATGCTATTTTTCCTACTCTTTAATACTGAGGTTTTTCAAACATTTTCATTTCAGCCAATCTAACAGTTGGAAAACAGACACTTGTTTTGATTTTTGTTTAATGATACATGAGAGTGAATCTCTTTTCATGCTTATTTCTTGGCTATTTTTCTATTAGGTTATTCTTTTTAGCCATTTGAAGAGCTCTATGGATATTAAGGAAATTAGGCCTCCATCATAATATTGCAAAGATTTTTCCACAATCTGCTACTTGTCTCTTGACTTTGTTTTATGTATATTATTTTAAATAGAAGAAATTAGGAACTAGGCTGGGTTCTGCAATTGTATAAAATTATTTTACAATATCTCCTATTACAACAAAAAATAGCAAAGATGTTCCAACTGGACATAGGATGACAATATGAAGTCTAATAATTTAAAAATGAAATTAACTATTTAGCTTTGTATGCAGACAACTAAAGAATCTTCTGGATATCATTCTTTATACAACTATAAGTTACCATGCTTCTTCAATTTATAAATCTCTGGAAAGGTTTTTCATTAGGAGCAACACCACTGATCAATAACCTAGAGTTTCATTTGCAAAAAACTCTTCTGCAACTGAACTCTCTAAGTTGGTTAAGCTGACGGGTTCAGGTGGATAGTCACAGACCATAGATTCCAAGAGTAATGTCAAGATGGAGTGCACATGGGGCTGAGGAAAAAAAAAAGCGGGGAAAAATGAACAGAAGAACACAGGTGTTTATTTTAGCAGCAAATGTAGGAACCTGGAATGGTTTGGAAAAAAACTCACAAGGCAGCATGGCTTGGCATGGCAATTCATAAATAAACCATTTCCCCCTACACATTCTAAATGCTTACAAATTTAGTTGTTTTACTTATATAATGTCATAAGTAACTGAAAAAAAAAAAAAAAGAAAGTTAGAGGGGAAAAATGTAGATAAAAATTTGGCTTCTTGAGGAACTGAGTTTGACTCCAAAATTGTGTCTCAAGAGAAACTGAGTTATGAGGAATTAAAACTCTTTTGGATAAACTGTTCACATATTTGATAAACATTTAGCTACAGGCCAATGCAGGGAATTAGACTCATTCTTCTAGTCCCTACATTTGGTCTAAGTAGTAAATCAAAAAAAAAAAAAAAAAAAAAAGGCTGTTTTTGTGCTTGAGCTCTTCCCAAAAGAGCATTAAGTGGAAGAGACACAGGAAGGGGCCTACCTTTCAATAAAATTCAACAATCCTTCATATTAAAAACTTTCAATAAGCTAGGTATTGATGGACCATACCTCAAAATAGTAAGAGTCATGTATGATCAACTCACAGCAAATATTGTACTGAACGGTCAAAAGTCAGAAGCATTCCCCTTGAAAACCAGCACAAGACAAGGATTCCCTCTCTTACCACTGCTATTCAACACAAGACAAGGATGTCCTCTCTTACCACTGTTATTCAACACAATATTGGAAGTCCTCACCAGAGCACTCAGGCAAGAGAAATTATTAGTCAGAAGAGAAATTATTAAAAAGTAAAGAAATCAACCGATGCTGGCAAAGCTGTAGAAAAACAGGAACAATTTTATACTGTTGGTAGGAATGTAAATTAGTTCAATTATTGTGGAAGATAGTGTGGCAATTCCTCAAACACCTAGAACCAGAAATACCATTTTACCCAGCAATCCCATTACTGAGTATATACCCAAAGGAATACACATCATTCCATTATAAAGATAAATGCACGCATATGTTCACTGCAGCACTGTTCACAGTAGTGAAGAGTTGGAATCAACCCAAATACCTATCAATTATAGACTGGATAAAGAAAATGTGGTATATATACATCATGGAATACTATGCAGCCATAAAAAGGAACACGATCATGTCCTTTACTGAAACAATGGATGGAGCCCGAAGTCATTATCCTCAGCAAACTTACACAGGAACAGAAACCCAAACACTGCATGTTTTCATTTACAAGGGGGAGCTGAACAATGAGACACACGGACACAGGAAGGGGAACAACACACACTGGGGCCTGTCTGGGGAGGGGGCGGGGAAGGCAGAACATCAGGATAAATAGCCAATGCATGCTGGGCTTAATACCTAGGTAATGGGTTGATAGGTGCAGCAAACCACCATGGCACACATTTACCTATGTAACAAACTTGTACATCCTGCACATGTATCCCAGCCAGAACTAAAATAAAATAAAGGGCCCTAGATCTTGTAGTCTGTTTGTATTTTCACGTGGATGGTGAAAGATGACACCCTAGTCTGACCTAGAGTGCCTGACAAACCCAAGAGCTAAGCTTTCTATGGGCACCTTCAGCTAGGGCTGACAGCACCCCAAAGGTCATTCAAAGATACTAAGACCCTGCTATGAATCCCACTGAGCTTCTAGATCTGGGTTGCCTTAAGACTAGTCATAAAAGCCACTTTCAGAATTTTTGCCATTTCCAAGTATCATTTGCTCTATCATTTACTTAATAATTTCTGTTAAATCAACTCACCTGCTAAAAATATGTAAATAGCTACCTGTTAGCCTTACCTTAAGGAAAATCTGTAAAATAACAGGTTTCATGGGCTAATATTTTCTTCTAATATTCTTCAAACTAACATTTTTAAAAATGTTTACTTGTTTCCTATATAGAATCATCTTGAATGCTGCCAGTGCTACATGGGATGCTATACGGTGCTTCTCAAACTTCAATGTATACACAAAGCATACGAAGATCTTGTGAAAATGCAGATTCTGAATCAACAGGTCTGGGATGAGACTAGAGAGTCTGCATTTCTACACATTCCCAAATGAGGCTGGTGCTTCTGATCTATGGACCACTCTCTGAGTAGCAAGACAAGGAGGGTAAAGGGGAGTCCATGTGTATTATGATGCCCTACAGTTGTTCTAAAGCTGACTTCATTTTTATTTTTTGTCTAATAACTGTATTAATTTGCCTAAAAGGAGTGTAAAGTGTGTAGGAGAATCTTATCTGTATTTTTAATACTTTAGAATGGTAAAGTCAAAAAAATTAAAACACTGTATCAGAATTTCTATAGAGCCTTGTAATTTTCACATCCTTGTCTCATTTTACACTGAAAACTCTATGGAAAAAAAAAGACAACTATCATTATCAGCATTTTATAAACAGAGAAAATATGGCGCAGAGAGGTTAAGTCCAAAGTAGTACCATTGGTTAAGTTAAAGCTCCTGGACTTGGATCTGAGTCTTCAGAATTCAAGTTCTTTACCAATAAAAACATATTAATGACTCTTGAGAGGAAGATGTTGGATTTGGGTGGATAATCATAGATCACAGGATTAGAGTATAATGTCAAGAAGGATCACAAATAGGGTAAAAATAAAAAAAAAACCCAATAATTCTTTTGTGAATATGAACACAGAACACATGGAAACTTGTTGTAAGGTTATGAAGGCAACACTACAGAGAAACATTCCCTGGAATGGGTGAGCCCAGGACTGAGCACCTCTCTCCCTTTCATCTAGGCAGAGCCAACTCAAAGGGGACACAGAGTGTTAATTCTCTCTCTTGTCTATACCTCAGATGATACCTAATGAGTGAGTACTCTTATCTTCCTAGAAAAATATTAAAGCCCATTTTCCGTCTTTTATGCTAACGATGCTCTCTCAGTATGGCAGGATGACTTAAAAGGTTGTTTCATTTTTCTAGCTTTGTGCTGGAAGCTCAACAGCCTGATACAAAAATAGTCTCCACCCAAATTCAGATACTCCATTGTAGGGTCTGAATAGTTTCGGGTCTTCTTACCAAATATGAGGGACTACAGACAGAACTCAGACTCTGCATAAAAAAGGACTGCATTTGATAAAGATACCAGAAAATGTTCTGAATACAATATTCTAGGTTAATAGGTTAGAACATAACTATGGTGGAGAAAACTAAAGAAGAGATGAGAGATCAAAATAGAAATATTATATCACGTGTCTAGGACTTTTTCTCTCTCAGTCTCTTTTCCCTTCCACTCAGAAGGTAAAATGCAGAGTAACACATATTGCTCTTAAAGAGGATTATTTTAAGACCCATTCAGAGATAACTTTCCTGATGAGTTTTAACACCTGGGTGCTTTTAATGACCAAAGAGTAGTTCACAACTTACAATAAATATAAAAACCTTACAATTAAATACTTCACTATACTATAAATGTGGCTGAATTGTGAATTAAATTTTACTGAATATGTGTGTATTGAGCCATTTCTATAATTATATTAAGAAAAGACTTTGTCCCCAGAGGTAACAGTAGAAAAAGCCTCTACTATATTTATGAACTATTGAGCCACTGTTCTATGTTTTTTGATGGAGGCTTATCACACTACACTGAACAGCAATATTTTGTTAACTAGAAATATTTAATTACTTGGATAATTCCTTCAAGGCAAACATTACTTCTTAAATCAGATTGTATAGATGCCTGAAAGAAATTTTGATGGAACTTTTATTCTCATAAAAATATCTAGCATTGGGACATCCTATATATTAATATAAACTAGGGTAAGATGAAGCAATCTGTAAATAGTGATAAAATCAGAATAATCTGAAATGTGCCAGAAATTGAGAAATTTGTCAAATACAGACCTCAAGAAATAGCTTCCAATTATGACACTAAGAACACTAGGAGAACTGTAGCAAATTTTGTATACCTAGTAACAAAAAAAAATTTATTCAATAGCATAAAAATCTGGAACACAATTCAGTGAATGAAGGTGATCTTCCAATCTCTATTGGGTACAGAATTATCTTTTAAGGAGCTGGCAATCCTTTTAACGAGCACAGTATTAAACAATAAGATTATTACATTGAACTATTCCATTATGTATGTACTATAGCAGATTACTATCATTTTGACACTGAACAGACCTCACTGAACATTTTATAACTATGATAAACTCTATAAATACCTACACAAACACTGAAACTGTATGTTAGTATGAAGTGTACGGATGTTTTTCTTCCCAGGAGGCTGCTGGTAATTTCTAAGAAGTTAGATTGTGTTCCTGAGTCTGTCATGAAGATAGCTTATTCTGTGACTATTCCACTACACAGTCTTGACAAAAGTAAATTTACTTCCCTGGACCTTCTCTGTAAAATGAGGAGATTGGCCTGAGGGATCCCTGAGGTCCTTTTCAGCTTCAACCTCTTAAAGAGGTTCCTTGTGAAGCTGACTTCATGACCTCCTGTCACCATCAATTCAGGTCCCACTAACAAGCCCTAGTTGTTCTGAGGTGGGCAGAGCAAGTCACTCCTCACTCTTATTCTGACAGAACAAGATTTCAGATTTCACTCTGTGCATCTGTTGTTAATGACAATAAACCAAATCAAGGTAATTCAAGGCAACACCTTAGGATCTCAGTCAACATCTTTGTGTATTTGTATAATATTCTTTAGTTTAACAGGTAAAACTGGAAGAGGGTGAAGCAGATAAATAATTATATATGACTTGAGTATTTTTTTTACCTTTTCTGTATGCTAAAATATCCTAAGTCCATTCTGATGTCAGAATTCAGCTTAAAACATAGACGACATTTTTTTCTGCTTACGTACACAAAATAAGTAAAACCAACTTGTTACAGAGAAAAATCTAAGGCAATACAAATTAACTTGCATTTTTCCCTAAGTAAACTAAAAACAAGCTTTGATTTTTCCTTCATCACAAAGAGGTTGTGGACATGAGAGGAGAAAAGGATTTGAATACAAGCTAAAAATAATTAAAATGAGGGAAAAATATGTTTCTTTAGGGCTGCTGTAAGATTAGCAATAATATAACAGGTACAAAGTGTTCCATAGGTCATAGTAATGATTATTTATCATCATAATTAGGCATTGCCATCGTAAAAGGGTCAAGGCATAGGATTTATGGTCACAGAGAATGACTCCATTGGGTACTATGGCAGGAAATAATGGATAGTGTTGTAAAGGAAGCAACATCAAGGCTATTGTGAATCTAACTAGTATTGCATAATTATGCAGTAACATCCAGCTGTGGACCTTAGGTGGAACAGAATGAAGATGGGTGGGAGAAATTCCCAATTCAGAGACAGAAACAGCCTTCCAGCTCATTGCTAATATGGTCATGAGATAACCCTTTACTGTCCTTCCCAAATATTCTAGTTGAAGCCTACCCTTTACAGAGAGAAATTATATAGTTATTTGCTCTCCCCAACTGATTATTTATTTGTAGTCAAAGTGAAGGCTATCCTTAATGGGGAGAAATTAAGCAAATATTTGTTCTATCCAACTGATTATCCATTTGTAGTCAAAATGCGCCTTTTCAAATAGATTCAAGGGATTCATGTGCGGATTTGTTACATGGATATATTGTATAACTATGAGATGTGGACTTCTAGTGTGCACATCACCAGAATAGTCAACATGGTACTCAAGAGATAGTTTTCAGCCTTCAGCCTTCTCTCACTCTCCCACCTTTTGAAGACCTCTGTCTATTATGTCCCTCTGTATGTTTAGCTCTCACTTATAGGTGACAGCATGTGGTATTTGATTTTCTCTTTCTTAGTGATTTCACTTAGTCTAACGGCCTCCAGCCCCATCCACGTTGCTGCAAAAAGCACGACTTCATTCTTTTTTAGGGCTGTGTAGTACCCCATGATGTATATATATCTATATCTTTTTATAAAGTCATCCATTGATGGACACTTAGATTCATTTTATTTACAGTAGCCCCCCAAAACACCAAATAATTTTTAATCAAGGAGGTGAAAGATCTCCCAAAGGAGAACTATAAAACACTGATGAAAACAATCACAGATGACACAAACAAACAGAAAAACAACCCATGCTCATGGATTGGAAGACTCAATATTGTTAAAATGACCATACTGTCCAAAGCAATATATAAATTCAATGCAATTCCTAAAATGTAATTTTGATCAATGCACTCACCTATTTAAAATAATTTGGTGATTCACTGTTGCCTACAGAATAAAACTTGTAGCATGGCTGACCAAGACTCAGGGCCGCGCTGTCTTCTATATCTGCCTATACTTTCAGATTCACTAACACACGGTATGCTCCTCCCTTAATGCTTTGTGCTAGCTATTCCCACTGCCTGTGATGTCCCTGTCTCCATCTTCACTTACCTGTTCCCTTCGGGTTATCACTTAGACATCCCACCACTTTCTCCAGGAGACCTTAATACTATAAGATGTCTCTCCTGTGGTGTCCCACCAAATTTAATTCTTCCCTATCTAAACAGACCACACTGTATTCCACTTCCATATCTACCTGTTTTTCTTACTGTCCTTCAAACATCTTAGTTATGTACCTTTGTAACCCCAATGCCTTATACAGGAGCTGAAATACAGCAGGTGCTAAAAAAAAAAAATATGTTGAATGAATGAAGAAATGGGTGAATGAATAAGAGATCAAAGTTGATGCCATGCAAAGGAGGTAAAAGAAGAACTCTTCCAATTACATGATATCTTTCTCTAGCCTTCCCAAATGGCAATGAATAAAAGAGATAATGGCATTTATCTTCCCATTCTTTTTGGTTGTTGTCCTTTAGTGTTAAGAGATGCTATGCTGGATGAACCATGGAGTATAATTCAATGTTGCAAAGCAGTCTTACATTTAAAAAATTTAACAACAAAAAAACTCACTTAAGGTTCTTTTTTATGGGTGATCAAACAGAACTGTGTGCTTATCTCTGACACTCACTATGAAAGCCCCTTTCACTCATATGATTAGGATCTAGGCAGGGAGATCCACACCATAAGTGTTCCAGAACATTTAAGCCTCATAAATGCTATCTGGAGAAAAGAAGGCTCTAGATACATTCACTCTTATTTGTGAATTCCATATTTCAGAACTTGCCTACTTCTTAAAATTTATTTGTAACCCAAAAATAAGTACTGAATGTTCTCAGAGTCATTTATGACATATATATCCAAAGCAGACAATTTTTTTATTTCAATAGTTTTGGAGGCACAGGTGGTGTTTTGTTACATGGATAAGTTCTTTAGTGGTGATTTCCAAGATTTTGGTGCATCTGTCACTGAGGAATGTACACTATACCCAATATGTGGTCTTCTATCGCTCACCTCCCTCCTACCCTTTCCAAAAGTCCATTATATCATTCTTATGCCTTTGAATCCTCATAGCTTAGCACTTACTTATAGGTGAGGACACACGATATTTGGTTTTCCATTCCTGAGTTACTTCACATAGATAATGGCCTCTAGCTCCATCCAAGTTGTTGCAAAGGCCATTATTTCATTCTGTTTTATCGTGGAGTAGTATTCTATGGTGTACATACACCACATCTTCTTTATCTACTCGTTGGCTGATGGGCATTTTGGTTGGTACCATATTTTTGCAGTTGTGTATTGTACTGCTATAAACATGCATGTGCCTTTTTCATATAATGGCTTACTTTCCTGGGGTAGGTACCCAGTAGTGGGATTGCTGGAACAAACGGTAGTTGTACTTTAAGTTCTGTAAGGACTCTCCATACTGTTTTCTATAGTGGTTGTACTAATTTACATTCCCACCAGCAGTGTAAAAGTGTTCCCTTTTACCACATCCGTGCCAACATCTATTTTTTTTTTAATTATGGTCTTTCTTCTTGCAGGAGTGAGGTGATTAAATTGTGGTTTTAATCTGCATTTACCCAAAGCAGGGAAAATTTTGAGTCACCTGATGCACATATTCTTAGCTGAGGTTGAACAAGGTGACACTATGACTTATTGCTTCAGCTCTCATGTTGTTAAAAAAAAGTGTCTTTTTTGTGGTCTCTTTAGTGCCACATTTTTCTGCCTTTTGTCCATGATTTTGCTGTTTAAGATGGCCCCTAAGCATAGTGTTGAGTGCTGTCTAGTGTCCCTAAGTGCAAGAAGTCTATGAAGTGCCATACAAAGAAAATACATGTATCAGACAAGCTTCATTCCGGTATGATTTACAGTTCTTTTGTCTGGTTGGCCATGAGTTCAGTGTTCATAAATCAACAATATACATATATTAAACAAAGGCTCTTTCAACAGAAATGCACATACAATAAGGCCATGCTCTATCAGTGGACAAGAATGTGGTTATCAGAAGCTCGCAGAAACCTAACCTTGTATTTCTCCTAGAAGCAATAGTTCAGTATTTGCTAATTCAGTGTTGGTGACTACTTTATAAAACATAACTGCCATAAATAATGAGAATAAACTGTATATTAGTAAAAAGAAAAATCATCATGGGGTAATGACTTTACCAGGGCCACCTTCCTGCTTTGCTCAACCAATGTTCATAAAAAGACAGTTTACCATGGCTTAGGCAGAAAAAGTCTTGAGTTTTAATCTCAGCTCTCCCACTTACTAGCCATGTGACCTTCTTCTAGACACTAAATCCTTACAGTCTTATTTTCTTAGAGGTAAAATACCATTTAAAATCCAGATTATCTCATCAGATCACACACTGAATCACACAGATATTGTACATGAATTAATATTTTATACTTTTAAATTCTATGCAAATTTCTCTATAATTCCAAACATAAAATTAGGTTGTTTTGCAGGAAAATGCATGTAGCACAATAAAGATCTCATGGTTATAGACTAGTGGACTTCCTATATTACAGACTTCACTGTGGAAAAACAGCCAAGTATGCAAAGACAAAATGAAGTTGATGTTAAATTATGAAGTTACAAATTATGATAACTACAAATGTATTAATTTACTGGACAAATCTGAGAATAAGTAAGTGAATAATTATGATGCTCCATTCTGTGATCTTCTCATATATCTCCTCTAATTTAGTACTGCTACATTGACTAAGCAATGGACTAACCAAAGACATTGTTGCCTGAATTATATGCAGCCTCTAGGCAAGCCCAAATGTATCTAAAACTGGAAGAGAGAGGAAAGCTGCCAGGTTAACCTCTGTCTCCATCCTTCTCTCATTTGTTTTAGACACGGTGGAGAGAGCTCTTATGACCCACACTGCAGCCTCCCAAGAGTTCTGCCTATAGGCGTGATGGCAGGGAGACTCCCTTATCCCACTATAACTCTAAATGCACTTTCACAAAAACTTTTTGTTTTCTGGGAAACAAAAAATTACTGAGAGTTTAAGAGAATTCCTCATTTTTTCCTTCATTGGCTGAATACCAGTTAATGAGTAAAGTTGTAAAGTTGGGAAAGACTACTGTAAGAGCCTTTTGTATGCCCTGAATTTCTACCTTGTAGATAAGCATCCACAGAGTCTCCAAAAAGCATTAGATGAAAACAATGAGGCTTATCAGCCAACCAACTCTACTACCAGATCAAGTTACATTAAAGCATCAAACATTATCAGGGATGCCAATCAATATATATATTTATCTAACCAGGTCTTCCCTCCTGAGGAAATAAAAGAAAACCAGGATACTGTTGGGCCAAATAGAGATCTATGTGCATTGCCTTGTTTCACAGTATTCCTCAGAGCTTTTTAAATACTTTGAAAACATATTTAAATGCCTAAAACATATTTGTTGTTTTAATAATGAAATGGCAGGTGGTGTGGGGACAAAAAGCAAAACAACACAAAACAAAACAACAACTAGGGCCTTTGAACTTGTTAATTTACTTTTCTGTACAGATATAGGACAGGCCTCCCCACCTAAAAAGACTGACATTGTTTCCCATTGTTGACAAAGGTTTTAACTCTCAGGCCCTCTAAAAGATATGCTCATAACAAAAAGTGACTTTCTGCTTCACTCAGGCCACCCCTACAACGTGCAAGTGATGCTGGAGAACCGCTGTTCTGTAATATCCTTAGAACCAGAAATGAACTAAGATTCTGACTTGCCCCAAGAGCAATCTTCTACACCCTTCTCAGTCAGTTGAACAAGGGAAGAATCTGGATGGAGAAGAAGAGCCCCTACAATCAGAAATGCCTTTTCTAAAGACTAACATTCCACATGTCCTCATTATTTGTGGGAGCAATTTAAAAAATAATCCTTGGAAGTTGCATCTCTAAACCTTCTCCGTTCTCACTGAAAATTATTCTTCCCTTGTCATACCATGCCTACATGAGACATCACAATAGCCACCTAACTTGGTTCTGCTGTGTCCTCTCCTTGCTACTCAATGCAGAGGACCAGCAGCTGATTAGACATGCAGAGTCTCAGGCCCCACCCCAGACCTATTCCATCAAAAACTGCACTTGAAGAAGACCCTAGGTGATTCATGCACACATTGTTTGAGAAGCACTGTTCTGAGCCATCCACACTATCAGCCGAACCACTCCCTTTTTTAGTAAATCACTACTGCTCAGCCTGGCTAGGAAGGCCCAAAAGAGACACTTCAAAGTCCTCAGCATTACTTTCCACTCCTGCTACTAGGCACTCTCCATGGAAAGGAGACTGCCTTCTGGAGGACACAGGATGAACACCTGGCACAGTGCTTAGTGGATGGATACTAAGGATATCTCTTCCTCCTGAGATCTATTTGGAATTCTCTAGTGAAGTGATTATAAGCCTAGGTTCTAACATCAAAGTTTTAGCTCTAAAACTTACTTACTCTATGAATTAGGAAAACTACTTTTACTTCGCCAGACCTCTTTCCAACTTTGTGAACTGAAGATGTTTATAATAGTGCCTTTCTCCTGGGGTTGCTGTGAAAGCATTCAATTGGTATTAGCTATGACTAATATTCAAGCTCAGATCAACATCTCTTCAATGACTGCTTTAGTTGCTTTAGTCTTGGATACTTTTCCTCACATTTAAAGGGCTACCACACCAACAGGTGAAGCACACAACTTAGCATCCAATTATAACACTCCTATAGGGGCCTTTAAATTGTTCATATTGTTGATTTTGTCATCTAACCTGGATCTTAATAATAAAAAGGTGTTAGGATTACTGTTGTTTTTACAGATTGTGAAAGTAATTCATGGCCATTGGAGAAATTTATAGAAAGTAGAGAAAAATATAAAAAAGAAACTGAAAATCAGCCATAATCTCACCACTCAGAGACAACTGTTAACATTTAGAGTATTTCCTTCCAGAGAGTAGATCTTACGTTTCAGGAGGGCAAGGAGCAAGTCTTAACCTTCTTGGAATTTCCCATGATTTCCCTTCATCCAATAATACCCTTTCCTACCTACCCCAGCAGCTAACCTAGCACAACGCTGAGCATTTGCCAGTGAACAAATACATACCTGTTCCTTAGATGAATGATGTATTAAGTGGCTGGTCCCTATCTGTATCTGCAAGATCCCTACAGGCTTTGTCTCTGTAGATATTATACACAGACTATCTACAGAAAAAGTCAAGTTGTCAGAGTCAGTGACATAATTTGGTTGGTTCTTCACTCAGTTCTAACTGCTGTAAGTGTCCCATATCTGTATTCTACGTGACTGCTGCTTGTGTTTGGTGGTAAAACTGCATTTCTGGTGGTCTCACATTTTCTTTTTCAACATACTCAGATTGCACATACCTACAGGAATGGTCATTCCATGAATTTTATCAGCCCAGCCTGCATAATACCGAAGGGTTTTGATGACACCCTGCAAATCCACATAAAAAGCTTGCAGGAATGGTTTGCCACCATTTAAGGATTCCATGGTCTGTTGGAAAAGAAATGGAGAGATATTAAGTTCCCAGAACTTTCCAGCAATACACTAACTAATTTCTGGAGCAGAAGAAAAAAGGAACAGAGAGAATACAAATGAATATGAATGGAGATGCATACCTGGTCAACTATGAATTCTCAAATAAAAAGATTTCTAGTACTGTCAGTTTGGTTTAGTTCCTACTAAAAACCACAGTGAGTATATAGGTTCATGCTCCTGTGCCTGTGTGCTTCCAGTAACCACTATCCAAATACATTAACACAATATTTCTTTAACTAATGATAAAGAAATGTTCTGCTTGTCAAAACAGCTTCCATTATATTAATGATCAGAGCTCATTGGGAATTCTTTGGTGTCTACATCAGTAATCTGAATCCATCAAAAGAGGAGCAGGAACATGGGCTCTTTATGCAACTGATGAGAATAGAAAGTGTTCTCCACAGCTGCCGAGACCCCTGCTGAGAAATGGAATATCCACAGTGCACAGTGAGTTTATTTATTACCACCAAATAAACAAGATATCCTCTAGGGAAGCCCAGATGTTAACAACTTAAAGGCTGGTTTTTAGTAAACATTTATGTTAACAACCATTATCTATGAAGAGTGAAATATCTGCTCTATTTAATAAAAATAGCAATATTGAACGTCTTTACATTATAAACATTATTTTAATGACATGTTCCTAAACTGACTAAGTCTGTAACAAAAACAATGAAAAATGAACATGCTGAAACAGAATAGTATTTGGATTTTAGAAATATTAAAGGTGTTACAAGTTTGACAAATGAAATAAAAAAATATGTTTGTAATTTCCTTTTTCCCCCCCTATATGTTATAAGATACACTAGTGTGAAAATTATTTGATCTCTGACAAGGCTAAAATTAAAATATTCTTCAATCAATGAGATGAAAATACTATGACTTCCAGTGCAATTTATATACTTGCTATGTGAATGAAATGAACCTTCTTTAAAAACATCATGTTACTTATTACTGTATACTGGCTCACCCTTTAAAAAGGGAATCAAACTATTTCCTAGTACTTTTTAGGACATGTATGTTTATATGATAGGAATTACATTCTCTATGCAGCTAGCATAGCACCAAAATCTACTCAACATAGAGTGAATAGTGTCAATAACCAGAATCTGGGCTGCCTAAATAGTCCCTGTGAGCTGCTGACACCAGTCATATTCATTGAGAATTGTCAGTTGTAGATTTATTTTCAACTGTGTTTACTTTGGATGCAGTATTAATTTCAGTTTCCCAGTCAGGAGCTCCCCTTTCGTCCACAGGCTACCTCTTACTAAAATTCACTTTTCTCATAGTTTGAGAGTGTTTAAAAGCATGAATCTCATTTAGGTGTGGTAGGAAAGGAGACTTGATCAGTGAGACACATAGAAGAAAAAGAAAGATATTTGAATGTTATTGTATAAAAATATAACTGCAGAAATTAATCATCTTCTAGTATAATGTTAATTCAGTGATATAGATATATCTTTAGCTCAATTAAACAGTCATTTATTGATCACCTAGGTGCCCTCATTTGCCACTTACATGCTAAGAACCATGCTAGGATTACCAAAAAAAAAAAGTAAAATACAAGTTTAATTCTCAACAAAATCATAATCCAGGGAAGAGGTAAGTATAAAAAGCAGCCTTCTTTAATGTGTCCCAAAAAACCTGGTTTTGCATGATATTGGTATGTTAGCCAGAAAAATGGTAATGAGGCTCAAATAAGCTTGAGAAGCATTTAGTAGGCTTTTCCTGAGCCTTTAATACGCCCAGTATCTTGTGAATCTCCAAGAAGGAGTTTCTTTACCATGAAACACTGTTTTCACAATATGTATAAACACCTCATTGGAACAGTATTCTCTAGAATGCCAGATTAAAAAATGTTTTCATTCACAAATAAATGTTATATTTAGCTAGAATCCCAAACCATTTCCATAAAGGAATCATTTTGTTCCCATACTATGAACAGATTTCTGAGGGGGATGGTAGAAGGGAAGAACTATGGTCGGAGGGACACTGAGAAAGGGAATGAATGCTTGCCTCTCCTGAAGCAAGCCCAACAGTGACCTATTTTCCCAAGCAGAGGGAAGGATATCGTACTCATGACTTGAAAGCCCTGACTGAACAAGGAAACCCTAAATATTCACTGATTCCCAGATAGAGATCCCAAGTATATAGTGCATACATTTCTAAAGGGTTCTAGTTTTCAAAAAGTTTATATTCTCTAAAAAATTTACTTTTATTTTAAAAACAACAACAACAACAAAATCCATTAGTGCAGGAGAATTTCCTCATTTGAGGAAAATAATTGTTTGAGTGAAAGAAAGTTGCTATCTCCTGCTGTCTCTCCTTTCTACTGGCTCACAGAATCACCGGGCAAATAGAAAAGTGTAGGAGAAGTGCATACTATGCCCTCTGCTTCTGAAGGATTCTCTTCAGTCAAGAGAGGTTAACTCTGGGGAGGTAAAACTTGTTCTATTTCATTCTGAAAATAATCATTTCATATTGGTTTTCTGTAAGCAGCATGGTGACTGTCTTGTTGCTTGACTGTTTTTAAGTGGTCATGGGGAGGGAGAGTTTTATAAAGGAAGGTCCTTACCAGTTGGGGAAAGCTCTAGTTTTCTCTTCAAAATTCAGTGGTAAGAGACATTCAGCTGATCCTCCACTTCCCCATCAGATCCCCAAATCCAAACATGTCTAATTTTTCATAGGTATTATGTACTCTTTAGCTTTTTCCCCAGGTCTGCTTTAAAGTATCCTTTTAGAAAGACCAAGGAATGCAAATTTCAGTAGAATGGCAAATTTGGGGTAAAGACTTAATGTTTTCTAAGGTTACTTACTGCAAGAACTGCCCTGTCCCGTTCCACCAAGTCTGCAAGCTTATCCAACAGACGTCCTCTTTCTGAAGCATCCATCCTTCTCCACACTGAACCAAGAGAGAAAGCCAGGCGGGCTGCCTGCACTGCTTTGTCTATATCTGCCTGTTAGAGAGGAAGAGGCACAACTGAAGAAAGATAAACACTCCAAATAAAGGAAGAACCATCTGCTTTCATGAAAAAAGTGAAGCATGAGCATGTACTGGTGTATGGAGAGCATATGTTTACTGCTCTGCTGTTTGAAGGCAGTTATTTCATAAGGAATCTTTTTCTACAAAAGACATACCTTGTCTGCTTCTTGAACTTCACACACCTGTTCTCCTGTGGCTGGATTATAGACAGGGAACACTCTCCCACTCTCTGAGTTCTGCCACTCGTTGTTTATAAAGATCTAAGGGAGTAGATAACAAAATGGGATTTGTGACACAGGTGATAAAGAGCCAGTCAATGGCCAAGTGTTATGGAACTACTATGGTAATAACACTTGTTGTATAATAAAAGTAGAGAATTTGAAGTGTTCTAAGAGACCTTTCTAGACTCAACCCCAATTTAGAAATTTCCTCTGTTTTTCTTTTAACATCATCTGAAGCCTAACTACACTTTTTATCTTTCATGAACCTGTCAATCAATAAAAGATACAAATAAGAACACAAGTCTCACATACATACTAATCATACACTGAAGCTAAGGTAACAGTTATTGATAGTCCAAGATCTGGCCAGTATCCATAAGGGTTAAATAGTAGATCAAACTGACAGTCATCAAGCCTTATATCCTACTTTCTCTGCCAGAGGTCTAAGTGACTTCTCAAGGAAACTTGAATGGTACTGCAATAAGCACTCCCCTAATTTATAGTCAGGTCCTGAACAATGACTCGGACCAAACTAGTGAGTTAAACAAGTGATATGTGTAAATCCAAGTTAGATTTATTTCCCTTTGCTGAGTAGGCTATATCACATAGCCAAAAGAGAGGGGGATGGGGAGTCGGCAGGTGGGGTATAACTTTCAAATGATCATCCCAGTATTTCCTAAAAGGCTTGGTATCCTTAGACATGAAATTGAGATTAAAATGGCAAAGAGATGAAAGATTTGAGAAATTATTCACATCAATTTCTCATAAGATTTGTAATAAATGAGTTAAAGGACAAGAAAAAAAGATAAAGCAAGAAAAAATTTAAATTGTTATTGATATTGAGTGAGAAACCTAAATTAATATTTTTAGACCATGTTATCTTAGAGGACATACAGAGATGTTTTACTCTATAAAATTTATGGCACCACAGTGAAATTTCTGAACTTATGAACCAGTCAATCGTCCAATTTAGGATAAACACAATGATAAACCGATTTATTGCCTGCCATTTAAAAAATAATCAGAGATAAGACTTAATAAATACACATCTACTGTTGGTAAATATTAAATTCTAGAAAATGTCCCAAAGCTTTTCTTTTACATTTTTTTCTTGATTTGATAAGAATAATGAGCCCATGTAGAAGGAGGCATTGATTAAACTAGAACTTTCTTTTCCCAAAAGATTTTTAAGATAAAGGAAAAGATACCTTAAATTTGTATAACACTTTATATAGCTATACTGACACAAACAAAATGACCTTGTAATTGTACATTCTACAGTTTATAATACACAATTCATAAACATGCTTAACATAATTTACCCAGTAAAACCTCAGATAACTTCTAGTCATAGGAAAGACAAAGATGATTAAGAGAGTTCCAGCCCTCCAGAGTCTGACAGTCTATATAGTTTACTTAGTACTTAATAACGCTGTGAAGCAGGATTTTATTATCTCTATTAAACATGAAAAAATTGAGAGACAGAGAGCTTGAGTCTGAAGAAGCAGGTTCATGTAACTGACTCAAAGGCTACTAGGTTCTTTCTAATATACATAATTTCCAGGATTAGCCAGCCCAAAGAAATAGATCTAGTTATTGTCCAAGCCTGAGCTAAGAGTTAAAATTCTTGAATTATTGGTCTGGTTCTCTTTTCAGTCTATTTAACAAATTTTCTCACAGCTCATAGCTCATTACATTTGCATTCTCCTTTGAAACACAGTATGATGTACAGGTAACAAAAGGAGAAAGTTAAGTTAGTTTCATTAAGTATCCACTTCTAGGATATTATCAGGTTTAAGGAAAAAGCAGTCTTAGCAATGTTGCTATCCTTTTATTCACCATTTGACTGAATCAAACTTTTTAACATTTGGAATATCACCAGGGTCCACTGATCCAAGTTTAATTTTTTGTTTTGTTTTGTTTTTTGGGTTTTTTTTTTTTTTTGAGACAGAGCCTTGCTCTGTCGCCCAGGCTGAAGTGCAGTGGCTCAATCTCAGCTCACCGCAATCTGTTTTTCTGGTTAGAGTGATTCTGCTGCCCCAGCCTACCAAGTAGCAGGGATTATAGGCACCTGCCACCACGCCTGGCTAATTTTTGTATTTTTAGTAGAGTCAGGGATTTACCATGTTGGCCAGGCTGTTCTCAAACTCCTGACCTCAAGTGATCTGCCCACCTCAGACTCCCAAAGTGCTGGGATTACGGGCATGAGCCACTGTACCTGACCCCAAGTTTAGTTTTCAAGTCTATCTGTGCAGCAATTTTAATTATTTGTAAAGACTGATATTTTATGACTTTTATTGTTTCCTACAGGTTTTCCGAAAATCAAAAAGAAAAACTACTTAATAATTTAAATTCATTTTCTTCCTCTTATCACTTAATCTATTGATCATTTTATAAATCTAAGATGCAGTATAGGATCTAAGATACATTATGAGATTTTAGTGATCTTACATTTCTTTTAAAACATTTTGGTGTTTCATCATGCTAGGAATTATTTCATCATCAGTCATCAATTATTTCTAACGGTGCTAAAAAACTAAAATAAGGAAACAAAAAATTATAAAATTGCCTACAAAGGAATGTTACCACTCTATTATCCTTGAGTTTTCTAATTGTGTTGTCCAATACATCACCTTTCAAGAAGGTATAAAACAAGTCTAGAGATGCCATCTTTGCCATATTCTGTTCAGCTTCCATTGAACACAGTTAAGAATTTGGAATTCTTAATTTTCTGCCCATAATGGGATAAGCAATAAAATTAAGAGCAAGGTATTTTACAATTATTAGATGAGTGAAAAAATGAAGGCAGAGACAGAGTACTTGAGATTCTAATGATGAAATTAAAATGACTTCATCATTTAGTATTTTGCAACAAGAACCTGGACCATCCTGCTTTGGTAAAAGGGTATATGACAATTCTTTTATCTTTTCTAATATTTGTTGGTAAAAATGGACTGCCAGGCATGGTGGCTCAGGCCCGTAATACCAGCACTTTGGGAGGCCAAGGCAGGCGGATCATGAGGTCAGGAGTTCAAGACCAGCTTAGCCAAAATAGTGACTCTCTACAAGAAATTAGCCAGGCACAGTGGCACATGCTTGTAATTAATCCCAGCTACTCAGGAGGCTGAGGCAGGAGAACCACTTGAATCTGGGAGCTGGAGGTTGCAGTGACCCGAAATCGCACCACTACACTGCAGCATGGGCAACAGAGTGAGATTTCATCTCAAAAAATAAAAATTACTTGATATTCATAAATGGACAAATGTTGAAGGTAGGTATATATGTAGAGGTGACTGGAAAAACAGAGATTATGTAGAAATTTTAAAAGTTCATTGGGTTGATCAAGCTGATTGACACTTATAAAAGTGAAAACGATTTTTTAACTGTGAAACAAAAATATGGCCACCTTTTTTTTCTGCAGAATCGTGAGCTCCCAAATTTTTCAATAGCATTACACTGTGATAATGCATATGGTAGAAGAACCAGAGATAATGATGAGCTATAACCTACTAGAGATCTGTTTAAAATCTGGGGCCAGTATTTACGAGATGATTATGTTCTGGGTTCATATATGACAGCCCATGAGCAGTAATCTGCATTCAAAGGCATTGCCAAATTCAGGCTACATTACCTCCTAAATCAGGAAAATATGAAATAAAACTATGGTTTGCTATGTTTAAATTCTTATTTTGCTGTTTTTTATCAACTCTTTATTCTTATTCTGTAAATTATTCATAAAATAATAAAATAAAATAAATACATTGGAACTAGATGGTAAATGTGATGTCTATTTTTCCTGGTGTGCCAAAATTAAAATTTTAAATTTTACTACATTATTATTTTTGGAGACCTAGTATTATAAAATGACATTTTAAAAAATTATATGGACAATGTTGTTGGTACATGGAATAACAAGTATCTCCAAGGTCACTACTTGAATGTCTGCAGCTCTCTAGGGAATTTCAAAAGCTTTGAATTCTGTCCATAGCCTTCTTCTCTGACCAGGGCTCCTTGGAGAAATGGTTTATTTCAGAACTGTAGCAGGGAAAGTACAAGGTGAGCCTGGAACACTGTGGTGCCTGAAATCAAGTAAATACTTAAAAATTGATAGAAACCTAATAAAAAGATACAGATGCCAACATGAAGGACCTCCCAATGTTCAATACTGGAATAATATAAAGAAAAAATAAATAATGCTGGAAATAGATTATTGCCCATGGAATAAAAAAGACATCCTAAAAGTTCATAATGATATAAAGTTTTAGTGAATAAATAAATAATTGTGGGATAAGGAAGAGCTCTTCTTCACAGAATTCCAACTACTAGATGTAAAGAAACGATAGGATTAGATGATTATTATTTGTCAAATACCACAGTAATAACTGCTTCAGGCAAAATAACCACTACATAGTAAAATCAGTGGGCAAATATACAATGAAAAATGTATGATGGATGTTCATATAGTTTCAAAATAACTCCCCTCAAGATATTTATTAGTTACAAAGGAAAAAATAGTAACTTTATGTTGGAGAAACTTGGCAGATATCACCTTAATCAAATGATTAAAGCTGACATCACCAGCAATGGGACAAATTGATATCATGTGCAGCTGGTATGATATGCTGAGAATGACACAAGATCCCTTCTATGGTAGACTTACTCAAAAGGCATAATCTAAATTCAATCTTTAGGGTACAACAGGCAAATCCAAACTAAAGCATACCCTACAAAATAATTGTCCCATACTTCCTTAAACTGCCAATGTCATGAGAGACTAAGACTAAAAATCTGTTCCAAATTAAAGGTCACTAATAAGACATAAAAATCAAATGCATCATGTAACCATGGATTCTCTGCTGGGCCAGGAAAAAAATACATATTAATGGGACAATTGGTGAAATTTGAGTAAGATTTTTAGACCAGATGATAATGTTCTATCAATGTTAATTTCCTGATTTTTATAATTTTTATAATTTTAAGATCATTTGGGAAATGTGGATGAAGAGTATATGGCAATTTTCTGCACTCTTTTTGAACTTTATTTTTGTAAATCTGAAATTATTTCAAAATGGGAAGTAAAAAAAAACAAAAGTTTAAAAGCCAGTGTCATCTTTTGGTGCCTACCTTTCAGATTTTAAATGCCCCAAACAAATTTGTTAAGTGAAGAAATGAGAATTCAATATCTTCACAAAAGTTTCTTTAAATGTGAGTTTGTGGAAAATAAAAATAAGCCATTTGAGTTCTGTCTTAAAGCATAGCCTAAGATGCCCAAAATTACTCATTTTAAAATTTAAAAATCAGTTTAGCTCAAGGCCTTGTTAATGTCAGTATAAGAGACCAGAAAATTTTGCCTTGTAGTCTACTGAATTTCAGAATCAGTATGAGGAAAAATTTTGTGGGCTTTTCTAATACAGAGGTCATTGAAAGTAGAAAACATATCTGACCCTAAGTTACTTGACTGTTGTTCAGTTTCATCATGTGGAAAACATACAAATATTGACTTATTAAAATCATGTAATTCGGTAATGCTGTAACTGAAGGTAAAAGGAACAGATGGTCCATAAAAGAAGGCACTTATCTACTCCAGGTTTCTCAGAAGTTGGAGGGATTAGTTCATATATCTAACTTTCTTTCCACTGTGGCTGTAAAGAACTAACTGTCCCCTGACATATTGTGGGTTGTTGTTATTAAAAAGACAGAACGGTGGGCACTTAGTTAACATTAACTGGAATAGAATGTCTGCTGAGAGAGCACATGAATCACTTATTATTACTTTTTAAATGTCAGTTTAAGTTCTAGGATACATGTGCAGGACATGCAACTTTGTTAGACAAGTAAACATGTGCTATGGTGGTTTGCTGCACCTATCATTCCATCACCTAGGTATTAAGCCCCATGTGCATTAGCTATTTTATCCTGGTGCTCTCCCTCCACCCGCCCCCTCTGACATGCACCACTGTGTGTTATTTCTTTCCTTGTATCCCTGTGTTCTCATTGTGCAGCTCCCACTTACAAGTGAGAACATGTGGTGTTTTGTTTTCTGTTCCTCTATTAGTTTTCTGAGGATAATGGCTTCCAGCTCCCTCCATGTCCCTGCAAAGGATACGATCTCATTCCTTTTTATGGCTGCATAGTATTCCATGGTGTATATGTACCACATTTTCTTTACCCAGTCTATCATTGATGGGCATTTGGGTTGATTCCATGTCTTTGCTATTGTGGATAGTGCTGCAATTAACATATGTGTGCATGTATCTTTATAATAGAGTGATTTCTATTCCTTTGGGTATATACCCAGTAATGGGATTGCCAGGTACAATGGTATTGACATGAATCGCTTTGTAACATCTTTCCTAATATGGTCAGCAATACAGTACCTCCCACGCCAAGAATAAATCCAAAACACACTGAAGAATGAAGAGAATATTTGAGGAACAAAATTTTCTTATGTTATATTTAATATGTACTGTAAAAATATATGTAACAGAAATGCAAGTTAAGATCTACCATATTAAAATATACCATGAACACATCATTCAAGCACTGAAATGTTATTAGTATTCCTGATGCTACCTGTGTGTTTCTCCCTAACCCCTTCCTCCAGCTTGACCGGCTTTGCCACTACTAGAGTTAACCACTAATCTGTATTTTTAATTTATTTATTCTTAGATATTTTCTTTTTCTTGCTCAAATATAGTCATTATTGGATGCAGGTTTCTGTATGTGTCTACTGTATCAATTTTACATTAATGCATCAATGCATTAAGATCATCTTGATTGTTATTAACGTTTATATTTGTACTATGATCACTGAGAAAGCCATGCTGAAATTTCCCACCTTGAGGATTTATCAACATATTCGTTAACTCCGTATTATTACCTTTATCATTTTCAGGTGAATAGAAGCCTGAAATTTTATTAGCATATATAAGTGTGTAACCCTTAGATCTCTCTGATACACTATTTATCAATATGAAGTGACGCTCTTTATTACTAAGAAAACTTTGTATTTTAGAGCCTATTTTGCTTAATATTAGCATAGCTACCTAAGCCTTTCTCCAGTATTTGTCTCATTTATCTTTTCCTATCCTTTTACTCTCAACTATGTCTTTATTACTTTGATGTGTCTCTGTAAGTGATATATGGTTAGATTTTATTAAATATGAAAATCTATCTTTTAACTAGCAAGTTTAATCATTTGTATTAATTTTTCAGGTAGGGGAGGGTTCACTAGAAGCATTTTATGTCTGCCTCCTCCACTTAGAAAAAACAGAATAGTATAGAGACAGTCACACTCCAAATACATTATCCAAAAGAACACTGGAATTCAACAAAGAAGGGACAGGAAGCACCAAAAGCAGGAAAGAAGGTTGCCTCTTGAATTTTCCCTGATGGATCAGCTGGGAGCCAGGAGTGATTTCCCAAAGTAGGGAATGCATGAGAGAGAAGACTTCCAGCAGCCTACATTCTCACCATGGAATTGTGCAATCCTGGCCACTAGAGAATCCCTCAACCCTCTTAAGCCCTGAAACTAATTCAGGGAGCTGCCAGGAGACCATGGGATGAACTGCTCCTAGGAGAGAACTTACACTGGGTCCCACATCCTTTCTGAGACCTAAGCAGCTACAGCAAGGCGTCATTTCCAAACCTAGCCTTTGACAAACTGTGTGCTGTCCTGAGGCCCAGCAGTGCCACGACTGACACATTAAGGAAACTCAGACTATTACTGCTGGGATAGCAGGGCGAGATGAGAGTGCTACTGCAGCCAAGGCTAAGAAGTCAGTGAGAGATGAGCTGAAGCACCTAGTGCTGGTAGGCAAGTGTTGTTGAGATCTGAGATGGAGACACAAGTTGCTGCTGGAATTGGAATGTGAGCTGGGCAGGGGTTGCTGCAGCTGGTGCAGAGGGATGTCTTAGGTGCAGGCTACCACCACCAGTGCAGTGGATCAAGCCTCACTAACACTGGGGCATAAAAGAGACACACATTCCCCACCTGCCAGTCCAGGCTATGGCCACTGATGATGGCCACATCCTCTCCAATGGCAGGGCCTCAATGCAACTGCTAATGCCCCTCACTCAAGCACTCTGCCTGGGGCCTAAGAATCTCCCTGCCCCTGCCCATCACAGCTGGTTCCTCCTCTCACCATTAGGGGGCCTGAACAAAAGCCTACTTGGCCTTGCATTGCTCTGCATTCCCAAGAGAGAGCATATAGATTGAAGTCCTGGAGATTTCCCAACCCAATCTACCACCTTGGGTACCTGAACATTCCTCACAGGGTACTGAGGTTGGGCCTAACTTCCTAGGTACTACCACATAAGCTGACCTCTACCTGCAAGTGCTACCTCAGGCCTGGAGACTTGCCTGTCCAGCCCATCACAGCCACTCCCAATATCCATACACACTACTCAGGATGCAGAGGATCATCTTACTACTGCTACTGCCATTGCTATGTCACATAAACTGCCTAGAGGCCTGGGAACACATCTAACCACTTGGTCCACTGCTGCCACTACCTCCAGGTGAGAAAGCCACCTGAAGGCCAAGAATCAGCCTGCCGGTAACTTCTAACACAAGTGCCTGGGTATTCCACACTGGGGCACCAAGATAGGCACACTCAACCTACCACTGCAACCAGTGGGGTGAAAAGTCTGGCCTATCTGGCATCCCAGTCCCTAGTACAACTTCACCACAGCCTCTGCTAATAACCACACTCTAACTTACCAAGGAAATCACATATCATTGATGTTACTTACCACCAAAGAAATAATAGAGCCTACACCATTGCATCCACCTAGAATCAAAGCCAAAGTGCCCTTTCCAACCAACACCATAGATACACCTTCAGGAAAAAGTCCTCCCCTATGAAAGTAACTTCAAAAATAGGAAGCAGCTGTTAACCAGATGTGCAGATATCAACATAAGGACAGAGAAAACATGAAAAAGCAAGGAAATATGACACCTCCAAAGGAGCACATCAATAGATCTTAATCAGAAAATTTCAAAATCCCAGATAAGGAATTCAAAATGTTGACTTCAAAGAATCTTAATGAGATACAAGTGAACTCTGAAGAATACAAATAAAATCAGAAAAATAATTCAGGAAATAAATGAGAAATTACCAAAGAGATAAATATTTTTTAAAGAACTAAAAAGAAATCTGGGACAGAAGAATTCATTGAAGGAAACAAAATGCATTTAAAATCTTAGAATCAGCAAAATAAAAGCATTTCAAATCTTGAAGACAGGTCTTTTAAATAATCCAGTAAAACAAAATGAAGAACAAAGAATTTAAAAAATAAGCAAAGGTTTTGTGACATTTGGGACAATGTTAAACTGACCAAATTTACAAATTACCAGTATTACCAAAAGAGAAGAAACAAAGATGAAAACCTGTCAAGTCTAGCAACAGATTTACACACTCAGATATAGGATGTTTAACAGTTCTTAGGCAGATATAATACGAAAAGGTCTTCTACATAGTACATTATAATCAGACTGTCTAAAGTCAAAGATAAACAGAAAAATCCAAAAACAGCAACAAAAAAGCATGTAGTCACCTATGAAAGAAACCCCATCAAACTAACAGCAGATTTCTCAGCAGAAACCTTACAGGCCAGAAGAGAATGAGATGGTATATTCAAAGTGCTGAAAAAAAAAAAAAAAGGAACTGCCAACCCAGAATACTATCTTAAGCAAAGTTATCCTTCACAAATGAAGGAGAAATAGACTGATTCCCAGATAAGCAAAGACTGAGGGAATTTGTTACCGCAAGACTGGCCCTACAAGAAATACTCAAAATATTAACTTTGAAATATGAAAGTATCAAACTCATCTGTAAATCAATCACACAAAGGAGGAAGATAAATGACTCAAATGGTACCACTACAGGAATCCATCAAACTACAATGATATACAATGAGAAGAAAAAAAGAGACAAAGAATATATAAAACAACCAGAAAAGATAAATAATAGCTGAATGGATTTTTACAAAATAGTCCAGTTACATAGTGCTTAGAAGAACCTCACCTTACCAATAAAGGCACATACAGACTGAACGTTAAGGGATGAAAAAAATGAAAAAAGGTATTCTACTCACATGGAAACCAAAGGTAAGCAGGAGTAACTATATTTATATCAGATAAAAATAGACTTCAAGCCAAGCCCAGTTTAACAAACAGGCAAAGCAGGTCATTATATAATATTAAGGAATCAATTCAACAAAACAATATAAAATCTAAATATATCTGTATCAAACACTGGAACACCCAGATTCATAAAGCAAACACTACTAGATATAAAGAGATAGACTACAATACAACAATAGTGGGGGACTTCAACACCACCAATGTCAGCAAGAGACGATGATCTAGGCAGAAAATCAACCGGAAACCCTGGAGTTAAACTAGACTTTACACCAACTAGACCTAACATTCTATTCAACAACTGCAGACTATACATCCTTTTCATCAGCACATGGAATATTCTCCAGAACAGACCATATGTTGGACCACAAAATCAATTTCAGTAATTTTTTAAAAATCTTATGAAGCTTCTCCTTAGACCACAATGGAATAAAACTAGAAATCAATGCCAAGAACAACTCTGGAAACTATACAAATACATGGAAATTAAATAACATGCTCCTAAACGACCACTGTGTCAACAAATATATTCAAGATAGAAATTTAAAAATGTCTTGAAACAAATGAAAAGATAAACAACATACCAAAACTCTTGGGAGATAGCAAAAGCAGGGCTAAGAGGGAATTTTTATAGCAATTAATGACTACCTCTAAAAAAGTAGAAAGATTATAAATTAATAATCTATCAATGTACCTTGAGAAACTAGAAAAGCAAAAAGAAAACAACCCCCAAATTAGCAGAAGAAAATGAAAAATAAAGATCAGACAGAACTAAATGAAATAAGAGACTAAAAAGAATAAAAAAGGATCAACAAAACAAAAAGCTGGTTCTTTGAAGAGATAAAATTGATAAACTGCTAGCTAGACTAACCAAAAAGTGAGAAGAATCAAACAACAAAATAATTGAAAATGCAGACATTACAATGGATACCACAGAAATCTCTGAAGAAGTAAATACTGACAAACTAGAAAACCTAGGGGAAATGGATAAATTCCTGGAAACACATAAGCTACCAAGATTGAATCAAGAAGAAATAGAAAACCTGAACAGCCCAATAACAAGAAGATTGAATCAGTAATAAGATTCTCAATAAAGAAAAGCCCACAACAAGAATCCGACCAAATTCTACCAAACATACAAAGAGTATTCTACCAAACATACAAATTCTAATTCTAATTCTACCAAACATACAAAGAGTATTCTACCAAACATACAAATTCTAATTCTAATTCTACCAAACATACAAAGAGTAACTAAAATCAATACCCCTGAAACTATTCCAAAAAATAAAAGAGGAGGAATGTCTTAGTCTGTTTTGCTTTGCTGTAAAGATATAGCTGAGGATGGGTAATTTAAAAAAAATTTTATCTTGGCTTATGGTTCTGCAGGCCATATGAGAAACAGGGTGTCAGTATCTGCTCTTACTGAGGCCTCAGGAAGCTTACAATCATGACAGAAGGTAAAGAGGAAGCAGGTGTGTTACATGGTGACAGAGGGAGCAAGAGAGAAAAGAGGAAGTGCCAGGTTTCTTTAAACAACAAGCTCTCATGTGAACTAACAGAACAAGAACTCACTCATTACCTCAGAGGAGACACCAAGCCACTAAGGACAGATCCAGTCCCATGACATGAACACCTCCCACCAAAGTCCACCTCCAACACTGGGGATCACATTGCAACATGAAATTTAGAGAGGACATACATCCAACTGTATCAAGGGAATTCTCTCTAACTCATTCTATAAGGCTAGCATCACCCTAAAGCCAAAATCAGACAAGGACACAACAGTAACTTAGAAAACTTCAATCCAATATCCCTGATAAACGTAGACACAAAAATCTTCAACAAAATACTCACAAACCTAAATCAACAGCACATTGAAAAGATAATACACTAGGATCAAGTGAAATTTTTACCAGGAAGGCAAGGATGGTTCAACATACACAAATTTGTAAACATGACACATCGAAAATCAACAGAATGAAGGACAAAAGCCATATAATCATCTGAATAGATGCAGAAAAACCATTTGATAAAATCAACATCCCTTCGTGATAAATCAACAAACTAGAAATAGAAGCAACATATTTCAGATCAATAAAGGACACATATGACAAATGCATAGTTAACATTATACTGAATGGGGAAAAGTTGAAAGTCCTCTAAGAACTGGAATAAGACAAGAATGTCCACTCTTGCCACTCCTATTCAACATAGTGAAGAAAGAAATCAGACAGGAGAAATAAAGAAATCAGACAAGAGAAATAAATAAAAGGTGTCCAAATTAGAAAAGACAAGGTAAAATTGTCCCTTTTTCCTATTGGTATGATCTTATATCTAGAAAAATCTAAAGATGATGTCAACAAACTTAAGATTTAATTAATGAATTCAGTAATATTGCAGAATACAAATCAACATACAAAAATCACTACCATTTCTGTATATAATGATGATCTAAGGCAATCCCATTTATAATACCTATAAAAAATACATAGGAATAACTTCAAATTAAGTAGGTGAAACATATATAAAAAGAAACTACAAAACACTGATCAAAGAAGTAACTGAAGATGACACAAATGGAAAAGCTTCCCATGCTCAAGGATTGAAGAAATATGATTAAAATAACCCTACTGCCCAAAGCAATCTACAGATTCAATGTAATCCCTATCAAAATACCAATGCTATTCTTCACCAAAATAATCCTGAAATTCATATGGAGCCTGAATAGCCAAAGCAATCTTGAGCAAAGAGAACAAAGCTGAAGGCATCACATTACCTGACTTCAAAATAAATTACAAGGCCACAGTAACAAAAAGCATGCTACTGGTATAAAAACAGACACATAGACCAATCAATGAAAGAGAACAGAGAACCCAGGAATAAAGCCACATATTTACAACCAACTGATCTTCAACAAAGCTGACTAGAACTTAACTGGAGAAGGGGCAACTTCAAAAATAAATGGTTCCGGAAAAACTGGATAGCCACATGAAGAAGAACTAGACCCCTCTCTCTCATCATATACAAAAGTCAACTCAAAATGGTTTACAGACTTACATGTAAGACCCTAAGCTATATAAAAAAAGAACACACACTAGAAGAAAATCTAAGGGAAACTTTCCTGGATGTTGGTTGAAGCAAAGAATTTATGACTAAGACCTCAAAAGCACAGACAATAAAAACAGACAAATTGGACTTAATTAAACTAAAGGCCTCTACACAGCAAAAGAAATAATCATCAGAGTAAACAGACAACCTGATGAATGGCAGAATATATGTGCGAACTATTCATCCTAAAGGGGACTGGTATCCAGAATATACAAGGAATGCAAACAACTTAACAAGAGAAAACTAAATAACTGCATTAAAAAGTAGGCAAAGAACATGAATAGATATTTCTCAAATGAGGAAAGATAGTCAACAGATACATTAAACCTGGAAACAATAATTCTCAGCAAACTGACGCAAGAACAGAAAATCAAACACCGTATGTTCTCACTCATAGGTGGGTGTTGAACAATGAGAACACATGCACACAGGGAGGGGAGCATCACACACTGGGGTCTGTCAGGGGGAAATAGGGGAGGGACAGCAGGGGGTGGGGAGTCGGGGAGAGAAAGGGATAGGGAGAAATGCCAGCTATAGCTGATGGGGAGGAAGGCAGCAAATCACACTGCCATGTGTGTACCTATGCAACAATCTTGCATGTTCTTCTCATGTACCCCAAAACCTAAAATGCAATAAAATTAAATTTAAAAAATGCTCAACATCATAATCATCAGAGAGATGCAAATCAAAACCGCACTAAGATGTCACTTCACCCCAGTCAGAATGGCTACTGATAAAAAGAAAAAATAACAGATGTTAGCAAGGTTGTGAAGAAAACAAAACTCTTGTATGCAGTTGGTGGGAATGCAAACTAATACAATCACTTTGGAAAACAGTATATGGGGATTCCTCAAAAGACAAAAAATAGAATTACCATTTGATTAAGCAATCCCACTATTTGTTATCTAACCAAATGAAAAGAAATCAATATATCAAAGTGATACTTGCACTACCATGTTTATTGTAGCACTATTCACAAAAGCAAAGACACAGAATCAACCAAAGTGCCCCTCAGTTGATACATGACTAAAGAAAATGTGATACACACACACTCACACACATACACACATACAATACATACCTAATGGAACATTATTTAGTCATAGAAAAGAAAGGAATCATGTCATTTGCAGCAACGTGGATGAAACTGGAAATCATTCTAAGTCAAATAAACCAGGCACAAAAAGACAAATATTGTATATTCTCATATGTGGGATCTAAAAATTATGAACACATGGAGGCAGTGTAAAATAGATCAGAAACACTGGGACAGGTGAGTGGGGGAGAAGGGAGAGGATGAAGAGAGGTGGGTTAAAGGGTACCCATAGTAAGACAGAAGAAATAAATTCATTGATTGATATCAGAGTAGGGTGACTATACTTAACAAAAATAAATTGTTATTTAAGTGATGGACACTTAAATATCTGGACTTGATTACCACATTATATTCATGTAACACAACATCTCATATACCCCTATAAATATGTACAAATAAAAAATACATCTGTATTTATTGGGATTATATTTAGTGTTATATATTGCGCTGTATTAGGACTTGATGCTTTCTATCTGACATGCTTTATCTTCTATTTTCTCCTTTCTTGCCTCTTTTTTCTAGTTGATTAAAGTATGTTGCCATTGTTGCTCATTTTATAATGCAGTTACCCCCTTCTACTGGTTTGGAAGTTGCACATTTTATTTTTATTCTTTGTTTATTCATCGTATTTTATCAGGCATATTTAACAAACTGACCTCCAAAGTTAATCAGTATCTTACTCCTCCTAAAACAACACAATTACCTTAGAATACTAAATCTAATCACTCTTCTCCAGAAGTTTGTCATAAATTATTTTACACATTAAAAAAATGATTTCTCAATTAACTCAATATTACATTTTGAGTTAATGTTTGTAGAAGGTGTAAGTTCAGTGTTTAGACTTTTTTGTGGGGGGAGGCATGTGAATGTTTAGTTTCAGCATGATTTGTTAAAAAGACAATCATTCCTCCACTATGTGCTTGTTCTCCTTTATCAGGGATCAGTTGGCTATATTTGTGTGAACGTATTTCTTGGTTCTCTACTCTATTTCACTTATTTTTCTATTTTTTTTTTTTACCAGTACCATACTGTCTTAATTACCATAGCTTTACAGTCTTTAAATTGGATAATCTCAGTTCTCCTACTTCATTCTTCTCCTTCAATACTGTGAGGTTATTGTAGGTCTTTTGCCGTTCCATATAAACTTGGTAATTAGTTTGTTAATATTCACAAAATAACTTGCTAAAATTTTGATTGGAATTGTACTGAATCTACATACCAACTTGGGAAGAAATGATATCTTAATAATATTAAGGCTTCCTATTGATAGTATATATCTCCATTTATTTACATCTTTGATTTCCTTCATCAGAGTTTTGTCATCTTCCTTATAAATATACACATTTTATTAGATTTATACCTAAGCACTTCAGTGGTAACATAAATGATAGTGTTTTTTTAATTTCAAATTCCAAATGTTCATTACAATGTATATAAGAAATCAAATGACTTGCATATTAACCTTGAATCCTGTGAACTTACTGTAGTCTGTTTAGCTTTATGAGTTTTCTTTTTTTCTTTTTTTTTTTTTTTTGAGGAGGATTGATTCTTAGGAATTTTCTAAATAGAAAGTTATATAATCTATGAAAAAAGACAATTTTATTTCTTCCTTCCCAGTCTGTATAAATTTTCTTTTCTTAGTGCATTAACTAGGACTTCTAGTATAATATTGAATAGGAGTGGCAAGAGGGGATACCCTGTCTTGATCCCAATCATAGAGGGAAAGCTTCTAGTTTCTCACCCTTAAGTATTTTATGTTAGCTATAGGTTTTATGTAGATGTTTTTCATCAGGTTGAGGAAATTCCCCTCTATTCATAGTTTTTTGAGAGGTTTTCTCGTAATATGACTAGCTGTTGAATTTTGTCAAATACTTTTTCTGCATGTACAGATATCATCTCATGATTTGTTCTTTGTTAACTCATGGATAAGACAGACTACATTAATTGAATTTTGAATGCCAAATCAGTCTTGTATACCTGCAATAACTCCTACTTGGTTATGGTGTATAATTCTTTTCATATATTGTTGGATTCAGTTTGCTAGTATCTTGTGGATTTTTTGCATCTATGTTCATGAGAGATATGGTTTGTAGTTTTCCATTCTTGTAATGTCTTTATCTGGTTTTGATATTAGGGTAATGATGGCCTCATAAAATGAGTTAGTGTTCCCTCTGCTTCAACTTTCTGGAAGAGATTGTAGATAATTGGTATGTTTGTTTGGTAGAAGTAACCAGTAAAACCAACTGGAACTGGTGCTTTCTTTTTTGAAAGGCGATTAATTATTTATTCAATTTCTTGAATAGATAGTGGCCCATATATATTTTTCTTTGTTTCAGTTTTGGTAGAATGCATCTTTCAAAGAATATGGGCAAGGAATAGTGTATAATATTTCTTTATTTTTCTTCTACTGTCCATGGCAGTAGTAGCAATAGTCCCTCTTTCATTTGTGATAGTAGTAATTTGTGTCTTCTCTTTTTCTTTTAGTTAGCCAGGCTAAACGTTTAGCAATTTTATTACTTTTTTTCAAAGCACCAGTCTATAGTTTTATGGATTGTCTTTATTTTGTTTCAATCTAATTGATTTGCACTATAATTTTTGTTATTTTTTTCTGTTTATATTACTCTCCTTTTTCTAGTTTCCTAATAAAGAAGCTTAGACTATTTTTTCATAAATATATGCATTCAGTGTGATACATTTCTATCTAAATACAGCTTTAGCAGCATCCCACAAATTTTTGTAAGTTGTATTTTCATTTAGTTCAAAATACTTTTTAATTTACCTTGAGACTTACTCTTTAACTCATGTGTTACTCAGAAGTTATTTTGGGCTTTTCCAGCTATCTTTCTGTTTTAGTTTAATTCCATTGTAATCTGAGCATATCTTTTTTGTACGATTTCTACTTTTTCAAACTTGTTAAAGTGTGATTTGTAGCCCAGAATGTGGTCTATTTTGGTGAATACTTTGTGAGAGCTTGAGAAAAATGTGGATTTTGCTGATGCTAGACACAGATTTATCTGACTGGTCCTAGAACTGGTATTGGCATTTTCTAGAGAAAATCCAGCTTTTGCATTTTCCTTTAGCTCCCTATCCATTTCCAGATCACTGTTCTTTTAATTAATCAATATATTAAAAATAACATATGCAAGGACAGCTCTTACTACTTCTATTTAATATTGTAATAACATTTGCTAATATAATTTGAAATAAGGAAAAAAATAGCAGAACAAAGCTTCAAAATACAGGAAGTAATACTGTATTTTTAGCTAACATTCTTGTCTGTGTAGAAATTCCTAAGAAATCTACAAAAATTGCTAGAAATACAAATTTAGCACAAAGTTCCAGGATACAAGCTCAATATACAATCAATATACTATCAACAAATCACTGGAAAATAAAATTTAAAACATGTATTTATGTACATACATATACACACACAAACATACATATTCATGTTTATACACATATTCATTCAAAATCTAGCTGCATTATGACAGAAGGACACTGGGCAGCAACGTTTGGCAGCAACTATTAACCTTTTTAAATATATAAATTTAAAAACAGTAGTCTAAAGAAATGTCTAAAGAGGAATTATGGCTGTTAGCTGCAATGCAACCACTTTTTAATATTGAGAGACCTGCACAACTCCTCCCACATCCTCTCCTGTGAAACAGGTTGATATAACATGAACAGCACCAGTTAGAACTATGAAGGAAAAGAGTAACTGAGCATAAATTTGACTTTACAGAAGAAACTGCAAAATATTTATTAAAGGCCTCTTCTGAGCATGGAATTAACCGTAAGTACGACTGAAAATCCACAGAAGACATGTACTCTGCTGTCCTGGAGCTTATAATAACGTTTCAATGACAAGATTACTTTAAGGCAAGTTAAATAACGTAAGGCACTGTGATTTAGTGCCAAGATGGATAGCAGAGATAAGCAGTGCAGGAGTTTGCTTCAGAGAAAAGAGAAATATGTGTGGCTGACATGTTAGAAGAACACTTCAGGGAAATAAGAAATAACTATGAAGTATGACCTGGGGTAGGGAATGGGGAAAGTAGAAGAAAGAAAGTCTATCCTCAATAGAATTAGTCAGCTGGCCTGATCAGCCCTTCTTTACTTTAGCTCCTCTCAGAAGATTATCTGATTCCCTGGTTTAAGAAGTATGACAGAGAAGAAAGAAATGAACATTTAGCTTCTCTCCCTTTCTACCAAAAGCTCAAATGATAAAGGTGCCCTTTGGATTCTTAACAACCGCCTGTACCACAGCACTGTCTTCAAAGTAAGTAGAATATATTCAGGCAAGGGCCCCAAATCACAAAAACTCATAAAAGAATGAGAGTAAATAAATTAGAAAACTCATAAAGGTAGTCAAAAGAGTCACACAAAGAAGACATGAGAAAAGAGAAAAAAAGAATTATGAGAAGAGAGAAAGAATTTTTAAGATATGTTATAAATTAACCACACATTTAGGAAGAGCAGTTATAAAATGGAGTGAAAAATACTGTAGAGGAAATGGGAAGAGGATACTTAAAAGCCGAGGAAAATAAATACTGACAGGGCTAGGACAAAGAAGTGGAACTCATCTCCCATGAAACTTCACAATTTAGGCATTCAATACTTAAACTATTCAATGTTCAATAACTAGCTTTCTTTAGTTTTTTTTTTTTTTAACCTTGAAAGCATTGTTAGAAAAACCATTAAAGCAGGACAAGCCTGAAAACATGGACAGCCTGTGACATGAGGAAAGAAATGTAATATTCATATTTTTGTGCATAATTCTGCTATGTGAAGACAAATTATGCTTTTGGCTTTCATCAATTTCTGCAGTTAGCTAGTATCCTACATAAAGGAGAAGAAATTGTATACTGTATAGAAGTGTGGAATTTCTTGGGTAGCATCTTCCCAATATTCGTATGTGTACTTAGGCCAAAATGTTCTAAGAACCCAGGCAAATTAAAGCAGAAATAAAGATAACTGGTCCCTGCTGGCAACTGGCAGTCTTTGATCCACCTAGACAATGTATTAAAAGGACTTTGAAATCAACTGAACTCAAACAGATATACTTAGTCGTTTTTTTTTTGTTTTTTTTTTTTGTTTTTTTTTTGTTTTTATTTTAGTAACACACATCCTAATCTCTCTACCTTCCTCAATATTAATATCTCTCTGTCCAAGTTTGCTTACATCTGTTAACCTCAGTTTTCCCCTGTGGGGCCTTTCCCTTCTTTTTTTCCTGCATCTTCCTCCTCTTAAAATCTAAATCTCTGAACTCATGAGGATATGTCTCTTAAGACATGGGTTTCCCTGATCTCTTCCAACTGACACCCTCTTCCCCTCCCTTCCTACTTCCTTGTCTCCTTCAACAGTATTTACTGAGTGCCTGCTCTCTTTGAGGCATTGCATTTGCTGGATTCTCCTTAAATTTCTGTTTTCTTTCTTCTCCAGGCCAAGTAAATTATGTCTTTCAGTCTAAATATCTTCCTATCTCTAGTAGATGATCCAAGGAGTCAAACAGGGATAAGGATATTTCTGTGCCAAGGATATTTCTTCATCCCAAGAGACAGAGGCCACCGCTTTCATGTACAGTATCGAAACACACCCAAATAATTTTTAAGAGAAAATAAATGGCTCCCATGAGCGATTCATTTGTAGAAGAGAGACTTGGCTAATACAGAGCTAGTTATGTCTAATCAGAGTAACTACCTATTCTACTGTCCCAGGATTCCCATCTGTGCTCTTGACATCTCTTTTAAGAAAAATAGTAAGTAACAACTAACCACTCTGAGCAGCCTTGACAGAGGCAAGCTGAATCACAGCATGTGTTCCTCTGCTGAAGCAACATGACATTAAAGCCAAATACACACCAATGTCAGTTGTGACATAGTTCCAAATTGGAAGAAACTAAACTTGCCATCAATATTGTGGTAGAAGGCAATGGGAATTGCTACTGGTAATGGTTAATGTTCACTTCTTCCTGTTCCACTTTCTATAAACAAGGTAATGCCTATACAAGCTCATTACTGTAAACTGAGCACATTTAAATTGGCAGTAAAATCAGAGTATTTACTCTAGTGCACATATAAAGTGCCTCATCCAATGTTTTGGAAATGTTTCAAGTTTTGAAACCAAGCAGCTGGCAGTTTTACAAGCCAAACCTTACACTTAAATCATTCACTCTGGAAAGTTTTTTGGTGTCCTGTGTCAGGTAGTACCATTCAGCAGACATTCATTTCCCCCACCCCTTGAATTCTTTTGCAATAAATTTGCATTCATGGGGCTCTTATAACTCTTCCAGCACCATAGACTCCAATGGCTGTTGATTAAATGTATATATCCTGTGCATTTAATCTGACTTTCATTATGGCCACTTCATAAAACCGCCACAGACTGGACAAGTGATGACACATAGCAAGAATCTGGAATCCCTGCAAAGTCTCCGATTAGTTTTTTTTCTCCTTCTTTATTAATAGTGACCATTTTGTGGCCTAGCTCTAAATCAGCAAAAGTATTTGACAGCAAATGTTCCTATCTATGGATTATATATAACCACACCAGATGAAAAAGGGATAACCCCAGGAAAGGAAGGGCTTGCTTCCATGTAAATCATGTTACAAATTAGACAACACCCAGAGAGTTCATTGTTCAATCTCAATTGTGAAGACCATTCCCATTTACTATCCCCCTGGAATCCATGTTAATTAAGGCAGACTGAGACCATAAATCAGCCTGGGAGTTTTACAATGTAATTCAGCATTAAGCATATATATTTAAATAAAAAGTAACTGATTAACCACTAGAGTTTCTCCAGAAGTTGCTGAGGCCATTTCTTTATAATAAAGACATGTCACCTTTCATTTTTGTGAAGAGAGGAAATAAATATCGTCTTCTAAAAAGGTGTTAGGACTAGTTAAGTGACTCACAAATGGATTCTTAAAAGGAAGGGAGGAGCTGAAAGGAGAGAAGAGAACAAAAAAGGGAAGAGAGTTATATGTAAAAGGAGAGGCAGTTGGCATGTTTGTCCCAGTTCAGTTTCCTAGAAGTCATTAATTCTTCCTTTATTTGCAATCATTTCTTAGTCACCTATTATATGTTAGGCACTGAGAGATTAAAATAAATGAATAAATAAGAATAAGCATTTGCCCTTGAAATAAATGTTCAGCACTGTGGTAGGGTTTATCAACACAGTCACAGTTCCAATAATAAGATGTGGGAACAACAATCACAAGCATTTATTGAATACCTACTGTGAATATGCTCCCAAGATAATATATTTCATATTCTAATTTTATAAAATATCAGAGAAGAAATTTGTGTGTCTTAAAGAATTTCAACCAAAGCAGCCACACCTGCCTGACAGAAGCCAACAGAACACCTCTCTGAATATTCTAACTATTCTGAATATTCTGATGTATGGCCTTCATCAAAGAAAGCACTGGCTCTCTGAATCCACAGCTGAAGAGGCAGGATTGTTTGATAAGCGCATTCTTTCTCAAGAACTGTGCTAATAAAAATACATTTACTCAGGTCCAACTATATCATGAATCATAAAACAACCTCTAGACAGATAATCTAGGAAGAGGAATTTGCTCCAACCCAAAGTACATGGATAATACACATTCAATAAATAATTCCGATACCACTAATGTTATTAGGTGCCCACTTTGTACTGCGAACTTTCACTATTTCATTTAATCTAGGTAACAAATCTATGATGTGTTATTTCCTGTCTAGAGGAATAAACTAAAGTTTATGGTGTGAATTGATGTTCACACCACAAATAATTCACAGGGCAAAAAACTTGAACCCTTTCTCTCAACATCTGTGGCTGTTTCCCCTCTTCTCTGCTAAGATGTAACTTTAAATTAAAGATCTATGTTCTATTGGGCCAAAGGCAGTAGAAATAATATAAATAGGAAATTTACTATAAAGTCAGAATCGAAAACCAAATGAAGCAAGAGAATAATAAATGTTAACATGTGAGTGCTTACTATTTATAAGCTCTATTCACTTTTTACACATATTAACTCATTTAATCTTCACATTCACCATATAAAGTAGGCAGCAATCTGATCATTCCTGTTTATAGATTAGGAAAGTGAGACAAAAAAACTAAAATGAACTTTCCTCCAATTAGGAACACAGTAGAGCTGGGATTTGAAACCTAAACAGTCTGGCACCTTAACCTCAGTCCTAGATACTAGTATTTGAAACAGAGTGGTACCCTGGTACAACTTCCTTCGTGCTGGATGATCTTTAAGTGGCCATCTGTACTATTTCCAAATAAATTAATCAAATGTGTTTCGTTCCAAAGGTTAGTTTCCTTTATAATCTGATCCCAGTCTCTCCAGTCTCATCTCTAGACATTCATCACCAAGTATCATAACATTTATAGAAAACCACCATTTATGTAAATAAAACACATAGAGAAAAAATTAACACTGTATTTCCCACCAATAATATGTCTGTATCTAAATATAGATTGGAGTGGAAACCTGTGAGGGAAACCAGAGACCCTACATAGACCAATGTCTTACATGTGCCATAAAATGAGGAGCATGGTAACTTAAAATCTGTGGATCTAAGTTCCTCCCTGTCTTAGTTCATTCAAGCTTCTATTTAAAAAAAAACACACATAAACTTTGTGGCTCACAAACAGAAACTTATTTCTCATAGTCCTCAAAGCCAGGAATTTCTAGATAAAGGCACTGGCAGATTCAGTGTCTGGTGAGGGCCCACTTTTTGGCTCATAGATGGTGCATTCTTGCTGTGTCCTCACATGGTAGAACGGACAAGCTAGCTCTCTCAGGCCTCTTTTATAAGAACACTAATCCTATTCATGAGGGCTCTGCCCTTATGACCTAGTCAATTCCCTAAGTTCCCATGTCCTAATACTATCACCTTTGTATACTCATCCTCCTTTATCCATGGGGGATATGTTCCAAGACTTCCAGTGGATGCCTGAAACTGCAGATAGTAACAAACTACTGGTATAGTGACATACACTAGGCTTTTTTCCTATACATACACACCTAGGATAAAGTTAATTTGTAAATAGAAGAGTAAGAGTTTAACAACTAATAATGAAGTAGAACAACTGCCACACTATACTGTAATACAAGTTATGCAAATGTGGTGTCTCTCAAAATATTTTACCATACTGTACTCACCTATTTTCCAACTGCAGTTGACCACGGGTAACCAAAACTGTGGAAAGCAAAACCATGAATGTAGTTGAGGGACTACTGCATTAGGATCTGAACATATGAATTTTGGCGAGACACAAACATTTCAGACTGTGGAAGTCCCAACCCCCTCTCAAATCCTGTATTAAAACTATACCAATTTCTAAACATGACATGAACTTTTATGAGTCAGGATATGTGAACATACTGTTTCCTCCCTTTAGTTGACGAAACAGTAAAATCTTAGTCATCTTTCAAAACTCAGTTCAAACACAACCTCTTGGTAAAGCCTTCCCAAATCCCTTCATACAGAGCTATCTGCAGGTCTTCTGATATACACCTACCTATAATACTGCTCTGTAATACTTTACCTATGCTCCTCCTCAACTAGATTGCTTGCTCCTTAAGAACAAATAGTATGCCACTATGTCATCTTTACGTTTGTATAACCAGCATCTACAAATGGAACGGCAAAACAGTAGGTGCTTAATAAGTATTTGCTAGGTATTGGTATTACGTAAGAAGCAAGTATGAATTAAAAACATACATTGTTTCTTCCAGCTAAAAGCAAAACAATGTATGTTTTGAATTCCAAGAGTCAAGTTTCTTGGAATCCTAGAATCACTTTCATCTTGTGTCCCAGAAAAAATCTAAACTGAATACCATTTCATTTATATTGTAAGCTTCCTACTTTTTTTTTGACTGAATTGAAGTTAAGAAAAATAGCTCTCATCCAGAACATGATTTTGCATAAAGACACTGTGGCCACCAGGACCATGGAGTTATTTACTGAAAAGGATGCATTACCACTGCTATTCTGCTAAAGCCCTTGCTAATGAAGATGGTTCACGAGGAACTGTTTTTTTCTGGGGCACTGGATCATAACACTGGAGTTCTCTTGAGTGATCAGTAAGCTGGATGGCCAAATTGGAATTGCAGGATTCTCACCTGGCCACCAGCAAAGATGCAGTGTGGTCATTTCATAGTTTGTTATTTAAGTTGACTGTTCATTAGGGGCTTATTTATAAGGGGATACCATTTTAAAAGTCTTATTTTCTTCTATGGCACAGGAGGAAGAGGAAAAGAAGGAGGTGAAGTGCTTGTGTTTTAGTTCTGGTTTCATGCTAAGTATCTGGCAAGTCACTCAGCTTCCCTAGCCCTCCGTTTCTTTGTCTATGAGGGTACCAGACTTGGTACTGAGAAGGTTAACCCATGGCACTTAGGATACAAATCCTCTTTCCAGGCCCTCGACAGACATTAATAATGAATCACGACACTTTCCAGCTAAACTTCGGAATGCTTTTCAATGCGGCACTTCAGAAAGCTACTATCAATCAAATGAAAGATGTCATTTATTATTAAATCTGTTGCTATCCCTTACAACCTCTGAGTTCTAGTATTCTGTACATCTAGGGTAGTGGATATAGAACACATATGGCCACTAGTGGGCGCTCAATAAGAAAGTTTATTGGAAGTTCTGTGATAATGTAGGTTTGACTTGCTCCTTCTCTAAGTGTATGTTAACGTTTCATAGCCGTTTGAATAACATTATCTCCACGTCTGTTGCAGAGTATACCCTTTGCATTCTCCAAAGCGACTGCCTTCTTTTCCAATTATGTCTAGTATTTTAACACACAATGAATATACTAGAAAGACATCACCTGAAATGGTGAGATTCAGGTGGAAGAGTCCCACAACAAACATTTTTAAACCTATACCAAGTCATCACCAAGAAAAGCTGGAAACCCTCCCTCCTCGCCAAAAAATGGTTTCAGTTTCCTGTTGTGAAACTATTCAGTACACCAAGATCATACTTTAACAGCCAAGTCCTATGAAAGCACTATTTTAAAATGCTCTAATGAATCAATCTTTTTTTTTTTTTTTTTTTTGGTCTAAACATAGTAGAGGCTGCTTTGGTTAGAAGAGACAGATTCAGTGCAGGGTCTTAGATACAATCTATGCAAATGCAAGTGCTAGATAAATAAACTTGTCAAAACAAGTCCAATAGCTTGACCAAGGCCACATACCGTGGGTTAGTGGAAGAATAGAGAATAAACCCTCATATCCTGTTTCCCACCTCAGTGCTTTTTCTAAATTTCATTTTTGCTGATGTTTATCTGAAAAGACAACTTAATGGATGACCAGAAATATGAGCAATCCTTGCTGCAACTCTATCATGATGCTTCTTTCTTTTTAAGTGCTGAGATACATGTGCAGAATGTATGGGTCTGTTACATAGGTATACATGTGCCACATTAGTTCACTAAACCTATCAAGCCGTCATCTAGGTTTAAAGCCTGCATACATTAGGTATTTGTCCTAATGCTCTCCCTCCCCTTGCCCTCCACCCCTCAATAGGTCTCGGTGTGTAATGTTCCCCTCCCAGTGTCCATGTGTTCTCATTGTTCAGCTCCCACTTATGAGTGAGAACATGCAGTTTTTGGTTTTCTGTTCCTGTATCATAATATTCCTTAGACACTGTTCAGCACAAGAAATTCTGTTTGAGTCCTTTTTCTTCAGCAGAGTCAACACAGGTGGCAGTAAAATAATTTTTCATTTTCTCTCCTCAAAGGAAAATGTGTTAGGGAAACTGTTGATTTATATTCCTAATGAAACACCACTTAAACATGAGGTCTGAGACATTGTCTGCTGTCTTCCCAGGTGCAGAAGAAGAAGCTTCTGCCGGAGGATAGTCAACAGCCAGACTATTAACAATCCTCAAACAGAAAATTATTTTCCTGGGCATATTAAAGAATAGCTTTGTGCTCTTACAACCAAAGGACTGTATTTCAGGATTCAGAAAGAGGACCTCAAAACCAATCCCTATCATAATGACTTCCCACAGGAGGGCTGGTTTTGTATGAGCAGAGGGAAAAGGGAATGGCCAAGCTAACTGATTTAGGACCTGGTTACAATTTTGCAGCAACAAAGTGAGTCCTTTTTCATATGTTCCCTTCTCTATAGAATGTGGGTATCCCAGACTGAAAAAGAAAAGCACATCAAATGCCAAAATCTTTATAAAATAGTCACCGTGTGGCCAAGTTTCTTCTTCCAGCTAAGGGAATTAAAATAAAAATGCATAATGGTACTTTATTACAGACACTCTACACATGCATTTGAAAAAAAAATCTGTAAGTACAATTTCCTTTTGTCACTATTTCATAGCGTCTTAGATTCTAGGCACCTGGGCAGGAAATGTCATATATATTCTTTTTATTTTTATTTACTTACTTACTTATTTATTTATATATATTCTTACCTCAGAAATTTCTCCTTCCTAATAGAATGCTTTTAAGAACGCTAATAAAGACAATACTCCCTGAAACAAAGGCTTTCTGCCAATCAGAAATGTGCCTTCCCAAACCACAAAGGAATAGACATCTCACGGTCTCCAAGAAAGGTAGTCTGACATGTGAATGGTACAGATGAGATGGTTGTATTGTGTTAAAACAGTAACGATCATAAAGTTGGGCTTTTTCTAAGTCAATTTAAAAAGTGACTATGCTGGTTTATACAATGTTACTTTTCAAAAGAGAACATCAGGATAGCCGTAACAAGCAAGTCTGTTCCCCTCAGACAGGTGTAGAGTTGCTTAATTTATTCAAGCTTGATGGTTAAATGTTACAAGGGTCGTGTCTCTGTATGTAAAATAAAGTTAAAAAGTTATGAAATTAAAGATTCAGGTGAATTATCTTGTATGTATTCATCTTCCTCATAGAACAACCTAGAATGGGGGTAGCAGAATTGAAAGATCTCCATTTTAATGCCAGCCTGCCTTTTGCCAGTTGTGTAAATCCAGAGCAAGCTATTAAACTCTCTGAGCTTTGTTTCTTCCTCGGTAAAAACAGAAATAAGACCTGTCTACCTTACAGGGCTATTGCACAACTAGTAAGATAAAATACGAAATGTGCCTAAGGTTTAGCTGGTTAAAATGGGAGCTTCTCTCTTCCATAAGTGCCTTGAAAGGTCTCCTGGATTTATCTGGTTTTCCCCGTATCTTAATATAGCACTTAACATGCAGTATGTGCTCAAAGGATATAATAAATCATGTTTCTAGAAAAAGAAGTAGGGATGGAATAAGGAATTAAGATTGGCTGTCAACAGGATCTGATTCTCCTAAAAGTTGCATTAAGTTGCTGTATAAATCTCAGCAGTTACTTGGATAAAGATTCGAAACAGTGAAGCTTACTAGCCATGCAGGCTGCATTGCTTGGCCATTTTTATAACAAGAACATAATAGAGGACAAACTAGACTTATCACACTTGTCAGCCCACAGCAAAATGGCCATAACTACAGAGACAGGCTGCCATGGATTTTCTAACTGGGGAATCGAAAGTCTAAGGAATTCTCAAAGCAGTGGGTATTAATAGGAGTTAGGTGTAAATAATTTCCTATCCTCAATGAATCTTTGACATAAAGCTGCCATGTTTTATTTCAGTAATAAAATGTTTTGTTTTTTTAATAGTAAATGCTTCAAATGATTTGTATTGAACTCTGCAGTAGATTGTGACTTGGAGAGTTAAATTTTACTCAACTTGCCATTAAACTGCTTTTCATTCATAGTAAGAGAGTACCAGATAGCAAATCAGTACCCAAATTGATCTATTTATATTAAAAAGTGCAATTAGTTTTAGTTAAACAAAATAAAGAAGTAGTCTGAAGACTTACAGTAGTTATCTCCTTTTACGTGACTGTCCCACTATTTTTACTTTAAAGAGATTTATGAACAACCAAGAAAAGACAGCACTATCATTTACCTATAGAACATTTAAAAAACTGTATTGATGATACTCTGTAAGGCTAGTGGCCTTTGAACATTATAATCAAAGGTAATAAAGGTATTTTTAACTTTGAGGAAAAATAGCCCCACCTTATTTTACTTCTAATTAAGAGTCCACCTATATTGAGTAAAACGATAAGGCAAGTGCTCAGATCATTTACTCATTTACAAAGAGGGGGGAAGAAACTTCTTCCTGAGATGGCTATATAGTTAGAGCAAGAGTGGTTCTGTTGACTTCCATTATTCATTCGCTTTGCTTCACGCCAAAACATCTGGCTAAAAGTGAAAAAACACCCAAATGGCATTGTATAGAAAAAACACCTAGATGATTGATTGCATTTTTCACTTTAAAGTCAATGTTTTGATATTATAGAGACATGGGCTTTGTTCAGTAAGTGTAATCTTTTACTGGCAAAAAGCATGGTTTTAGAAAGCTTGCTTTGACAAGGACTAATTTATCAATTATAATTTTAAATCAATGAACAGTTTTAAATAATGGACCCAATATTGTAGGTCCTGAAGCCCCCGTATGCTCAGTCCTAAGTTGAAAGTCAGGAAAAAGAAAAAGTCCTCACTCGAAAAGGCTGCTAACTAGACTGCCTAAGTTTTCATACAGTACAAGGTCAAAAGAAATGTAAACTAGAGGTAACATTTTAAAACAGCTTTAAAATACTAATATAAAGTGATTGTGCTAGAGTAAAGGGCTGAGTATTTTAAAGTCAGTGTTGTACACCCAACACATTACACTAATGTGCAATTATTAAACAAACTGTGTTAATGTTGTAAATGGAAATAACTTAGGACATTAACAGGTAGCAAAAATTCCACCTAGCTTCTCACATATCCATCTAACCTCAGGGTCTGTTTCTGAAAGTGAAAGGAACTGCTAGGAGTACAGAAACAAAAGGTCTGTTTCCCAGAGGACACTTACTTAGTTTGGTTAGCCTTTGATGGACAAGGCTGGATCCAAATGAACTGAGAAGGGAAGTATAAAAGGGGGATCTGGCCCCTTTCCCATAATGATGCTGCTTGAGATACTCAGTACTATTTTGGACCATTCAGATTAAAGGGTCCTGGGGGAATTACAAGGACCTATCATGCAGACCTAGACTTAAGGTTCCACGGGTTACAGCAGGATATCCTCACAACAGATCTAAAATGTCCAATTTTCCCAGTCTCCCTTAATCAAATGACAGGTGTGACTAACACCTGAGCTGAGTCTCATGGAGGTCTTCCTGGTCTTGCTTTATTTTTTAAATGTTTACAATCTTAATACTTTGTTAAGGTATAATAAACAATAAGATGTATGCATGTATCTGATGAGTTTTGGCATACGTACACCCATCACCACAATCAAGACAATGAATATATCCATTCCCCACGCCACAAATTTCCTTGTTTCCCTTTGTAATCCTTCTCTCTCACCCACCCTGACCCTCACATTCCAAACAACCACTGTTCTGCTTTCTGTCACTATAGATTATTTCGCTTTTTCTAGAATTTCATATGAATGGAATCACATAGTATGTACCCTTTTCTCTCTGGCTTCTGTCACTTAGCGTATTTTACAATTTATCCATGTTGTTGAATGTATCCACGGGTTTATTCCTTTTTATTGCTGAAGAGTACTCCACATTAGGAATATACCAGATCTTCTTTAACCATAAAAATTGATGAAGCTGTCCTAAGATCCAGTTTTGCCTCTATTCCTCTCACACGACTTCTTAATGGGTCAAATTCCTACGTGTACAAAGACTGCTAGATAGTGTGACTTAGATGTATCATTTAAACTTTCTGTGGCTTAATTTTCTCATCTGTACAACAAGATAATAAAAACCACCTTACTGAGTGGTTTTAAGGATTAAATATGGTATAGGATTACTGAAAAGCCTATTATACTGTGCACTCAGACTTTTTATTGATTCTGATTCTGAATACAAGCAATGAATTCAAGACAATTTATTAGTACTTTTAAAAAGCTAGGCACTCCTTGTTCCTTTTGTTTGAGTATTCATTTACTTATTCTCTTTTGCTACTAAGACCCCTTTGCCAAATCAGCAGAGACACACGGGGTGGGGATAGAGGTAAAGATGGTGAAGGCCGTCCAACACATTAACTGGTCTCCCAAATGTATGATCCCTACCCCCTTCCGACACTGCCATGGAGACAGGCTAATGCAGGCTGGTTCAAACATGCTAAGGCTGCCTGGTCATGAGAGAGTCTGATCAGTGGCGTGGGAGATGTACTTTGAGAGAAGAAAAGTCAGAGAAATGGCTTTTATGTCCTCCTGTCATTCTTGAAAACTGTGACTGTAACATGCTTTCTTTTTGTCTTCTGCTTGGAAACAAATGTTCCTCTGCCTATCTTCCCTAGGTTTAATTAGTCTTCTGTCTTTCTCAGAATTCAGCCTGTTCATTTGCAAATGGAAGACATCAGAAAGGCTAGTGGGTGTGAGTGTGGGTCCTGAGGGGGAAGGGGGCTGAAGTGTTTATTTTCAAAGCCACAGGGGTCCCCATTTGAAAAAGCACCCAGCTTATCTCAGTGTTTTTGTTTGTATGATTTTGAATTAGAAGGTCGGAGCAATTCATTTAGGAGATTAAGGTGTTTTTACAATGGGCCTAGTTGACCTATTTATTCAATAGTATTGCTAGGGTTAAAAAAAAAAGTCTTTCTACTGCACTCTTCATTATTCCTGTGCAACAGTTTTAAAGAATTCCTTGGTTTTCGCTTTTAATGCTAATTAATTTTACCTTAAAATGATGTTTATTAACTAATCACAGAAAAAAATCACAAAGTCTTTCTCTAATAGTATAGAGCTGCCAGTTTTAGCAAATAACAATACAATTAAATACGAATTGCAGAAAAACAGTCGATAAAATTTCAGTCTAACTATGACCCAAATCGCTGGGAAATCATAGGGTATATTTTATCTGATACTCCTAGCACGTCTTCATGGATTTTACACATGTTCCAAGAATGAAAAGTGAAAACTATGACAAATTCCATTTCATTATTGCACTTAAATTTGCTCCCTGCAGAGCTGAAGTACTGCATCAGCCAGAATATTAATTTTCAGTTTATAAACAGATAAAGTGATAATTCAACAAATCAAGTGAATTTTGATTATCATAGGTTAAGACCTGTTCTAGTCACTGAGGCCTATTTCAGTTATGGGTATTTTTCTCATCACAAAAAAAGTAAAACCAAAAGAAGCAACTAGTATCTTCAGTTGAATTGGAAGTTAATGTCTTGAACCACGATGTTTAAACATGAATATCATCTTTCAATTATGCTGCAAAGCAAACATCTGTGCAAGGAGGGGCTCACACACCCCAGTGAGTATCCTAAGGTTGAAGAGGCCTTTGAACTAATAAATGAGTGATTTCTCCACAGAAGACTAAACATTTGCTTGTGATAGTAAACAAAAAGTATGCTGAATTTTATGCAGCACAATCATTTTTACATATCTGTTGATATAAATAGTTAAAGATTATTGGAATTTTTTTCCTTCTAACAAATAAAAAGGTTTGCACTTGGCTCAGATCTCAGTAAACAATGTCAAACATAATTATACCTATTTTGTATTTAAAGGATTAAATTATTCCTTAAATGTAATGCTTCCTCTTACCCCAGGAATTGGATTATAGTATTATTTGCAGTAATTCACTCCTAAAGGCCCCTGACTTAATAAACTATGATAAACTAATAAGCTAATTGTGCATAATTTATAGAGTTCATTTTAAAGTCACATCTAATATTTGAGAAATTTTTGTAGATCTTAAATAAACTTAATTTTCTCTATTTTTTTAGATAGGCAACTTCCCAGAAAAGAAAAAAGGAGGAAAGGAGACAAATGAAAAGCTCAAATTAGCCATCAAATACTTGGTCAAGGAATCCCTATTTGCCATTTAAATATAATATTAGAAAACTCTTGCTATGACTTCATTTTGAAATAAACCTCATGTTGGAGGTCAGTCCTGCTAAGAAATACCACTGAAAGCTGCCACTTGACCTGGAATTCCTCTACAAGAAAAACTAGGCATAACTACATGAGAAGCCTATATGAGAAACTGCCGGAATGTCAACTTCATTTGTAGTGGCCCCATATGGTCTGATCACTCTCCCTGGCATGATAAATCACTGGCAGAATCCTTACCTTCCTACGTTTGATCTTTGCTCAGCAAGATGTGGTTTTGATGTGAAGAACTCCAGATCTCTTAGGTCAGAGACAAATAGCAGTGGCACTGACCTGCAAAGTGCTAAGTCTCTATTAGACTCAAGTGAAAAGCCGTAAGCTCTGACAAGTTAGTTCCCTTGCCACCATGCTTCCTCACCCTCCATGGTTTTCAAGAGCTTAGCTTGGCAGAAAAGCTGCTGAAATGGGCTGGAGGAGAAATGACCACAAATCTTTTCTGTCTACTACTATTACAAAGTATTAAAATCAATTTTCACCAAGACTCAAGGAAGTCTCTTGGGAGTCATTGCTCTAATTTCTAGTATGGTAAGTCTTTAGCAAATATGAAACATTTTGATTTCTGCTGGATCTTTAAGACACTCCTAACCATTCATTTATATAATGAGAATCATTAACAGGGATTTCTGTGGACCACTCTTTGGTAACTCTTGAGTACACTGTTGAGATAATATTTTCAACAAAATTGTTTTAAGTACAAATCTTAGGCCCTAGAACAACTACAACTAAATATGCAGGCAGTTCAGGATACTTGTAATCCCAGGTTCTGGGCCCAGGAAAGTAAAAAGTTCTTATTAGTCAGGGTAAGGTAAAGGAATCTCATAGTTCTTGTAACCCAACACTTTCAAAAAGTAGACGGATTAACTAATAAGCATCCCTTTCTGGCCTCTCATTTTATAAGTAATAAAACTGTTACCAGGAAATTTGCCTTTTCAGAGAGGGAGTCTCGTTCTGTTGCCCAGGCTGGAATGCAGTAGTGCGATCTTAGTCCATTGCAACCTCAGCTTCCGGTTACCAGGAAATTTAAGTGGCATATCCAGTATCACAAAGCATTTTCATATTGTCGGGTCCCATTATAGAATAGATAATATATAATCAAGTAATTTGGTTCATTCAGTAATTCAATAAATAATTATTCAATGCCTACATATACAAGAAACTGTTAAATGAACATACCTAAGTGGCAGAGCTCAAGCCAGAACACGGGTCTTCTAATGGCCTGTCCACTGCCTTGTACACTGCTCTGCAAGGTACTCTGAACGGTTTCTATTTCAAAGGAAGGGTTAAAAGTGTGGGAATGAAGCAGAAGAGTTTTTCATTCTAAATTGTGTGTGTGTATACTGTCTGTAAAGGAAGTATATAAAAGAAATAAAGTTGTTTCAAAACACTTTACCTTGGAATTTACTTTCTAATCCTGGCATTTTAACTATCAATAACTCTGCAAATGAAATTAATTTATTGTCTAGTATGTATTCATTTACCCCTTCATAGAAACACAACGATGTATGGACCACATTCTATGTCAAGTTAGCCATGATATCAGCTCTCATAAAAATTTAAATCCAAAAAAAAAACTAGTCTAAGTCATTAAACAATAATTGGATCCCTTGGCATGGCATTATAAAACACACATTACTTAACAGTAATGATAAAATTTGAAATAAACTTAAATGCCACATTTAAAATGCTTCCTGTAAGACATTTTTTGTGTTCTAAAGTCATCTGTGCCTGTCACTGAAAATGACAGCAGAAATACTCCAAAAACTGTAAAACTAAAATTGGTGTAGAATTTTAGTTTACTGAAATTATGAGGTGTTCCAAGAAAGCAAAAAGCATGTTATCATTTTAACAGCTGCACTATTTCAATAGTTGTCCCCTTTACAGAACTCAGAATTACAGACACTCCTAAGGCCCTCACCTCTGTAGAAATGTTAGTGACTTTGCAAGTGTTCGTAAAAGCAAAATGTTTGCTTTGTTTTTTGGCTAAGTGTACTTTATGTACTCCTATTTGTGCATACATGCCTATACTAAATGTTAAGCAATTATCTTTCTCCTTAATCTAGATCATCTAGAGTTCCAAAAATCACTGTTTTGTGTACTTCTTTTCTAAGCCTTCTGTTTTTCTCTGTTGGAATTCCTGGTAATGATACCAGAATGTGGGCAAACCTCATTAGTCTCCCTGCTGTTTACAAGACAGGATTTATGCTCAATGTGCTGAACACAATGATACACATCACTAAATGGATACAACTACCACCCAGGCTTTAATCTCAGAAATTTTTCACTCAGTACAAATACCTATCAGCATGGAGAAACATGGAAGAGCAATTACAGCCAACACGTGTAGTCTTTTAAGAGTACACCAATAAATACCCATTTGTGAAGGTTAATTTAATGCAACCCAGGCTGTTATCTGGAATAGTATTATGTCGCCAATTCAATCCATTAAGTAATTACTGAATTCTCAAGAGGGCTCACAGAAGTCAAATGTGGTTATTCCAGGTTCATTGCTTCTGGTCTCCCAGAGGACCATTTAGGCCAACAGCTAGGAGAGCTAACTACAAAGGTTGCCAGGCATAACTAACCATTTTATGAAAAAAAGTAAATTAGTCTAACAGAGAAATAAGAGTCATCAAGGGGCTGTCCTGAAAGAAATACCTAGGGAAGCAGAAGAGAAGCACAAAAGGGGAAGAATAAAAAAGGAAAGAAAAGGCTTAAGTTTGGGAAGTAAAAAGAGATCTGTTCTCTCTAAAAGTGAAGTCAGATAAATCTGGAGACTGCAAGATCTGGCTTAAAGGAGACAACCTTTCAGCAGTTTCTTTACATAGGATTTTTTGAATCATTTCCAGTGAAACACTAATTGTGCACCCCAAACACCACCCCTTTCTGTTGCTGAAACTCAAAGTTTGGGTACTGCATGAATTCCTCTATTCTGTCCCCCTCCAATGAAATTACAGGTAACAGAGAAATCTGAGTAATTAAGCCTTAAAGATAATTGCTCATAACAGACAAGATGGAACATATACACCCAACTCTTTCTGGCAAGCATCTCTCTCACAAAAATTGTAGCCCAGTTACACAAAACGATGGTCCTCTGGGGGGCAGAAACCATTAGAAAGAATGTAAAATATATCATCCTCAATAGCCTCACATATCCTCACTCTCAAGTGAATCTTAACAGTCATAAAAAAGGAAAACACTTTTTGAATGAAAACAAAACAGAACAAATAAACAGATGTTATTAAGGGCAGAGTGTGACTGCCCAACTGGTTAGAATCAAAAAACACAGTTTTTTATCACAGCCTAAATAATCACATGTTCCCAGAGGACCTATACCCACAGTGTCAAATTCTATCAATCCTCTCCCCGCTTTTTTTTTTAATGCATACCTATTTTTGTCTGGTTGAAATTGTTGCTTATGATACCTACAGAAAATACTAAGTGGACTTAGATTTGGGATCTGAATGAAATAATGGAATTTGTAGTTGAAGAACTAGGCTTGGGGTTTCCCGTAAAACACTCAGCAAGGCTTTAGACTAATAGTCCAAATTGTATTGTCTTTGTAGTGGTACTTATGCTTGTCATTATTATTACAGGTAGGGAAGGAAGAATACTCAGCCCTAGAATTGCCACCTACTACTGCTATTGAGCCTGAAAAAACTAACTTTAATATGTTAATTTCAGATCTGGTGCTAAGGAATAACTTAAATTCTCTTCACTAAGAGGATGAAGTATAGTATTCTTGAATAATGCAGAGTTACTCAAGAAAAAGGTCTTTTAGAAATCCTTTTTCAAATTATTTGCCACCTATCCATGTTTTCTACAAATCTATAAGCAGCACAAAGAATTCATCAATTTATCTTGACACTTCAAAAATGAGTGGGGTGTGTGGGTGTGTGTGAGAGAGAGACAGAAGGCGCATGCATATTAGCAAAAGGACAACCACAGCTAACATTTAAGCACATACTCTGCTTTAGATAACGTAAGAAAGATAGGGAAATTAAATCCTGACATGAATAAGTTATAATAATCACGTTATCACAGAGTTTTATACAATGGCCACTTAGAGGTAGGTTTATGGAATACACTACTGTTCTTAGTTTAGGGAAACTAATACGTATTAAAACCATCCATCAAAATAGAACCAGTTTTTCATATTTTCCCATTATAGAGAAGACCACACATTCTAGATCTCCTAATCTGATTCGAAGACTTCAGGGAATACAATTTTTAAAAATTATTTAAACATCAATATTGTTTGACTTTCCAATGCTACATCATTTGTCTTTAATATTTATTATTGTCCCCATGCGTAAGCAATTGCCAATTCTAGGAGGTAAAGACAGAAATGCGAGAAGCAAAAATAATAAACTTTCAGAAGACTACAAAAAGAGTAACTTGAAAAATCTGTAATAACAGTGGATTTCTGAAACAAGACTCTAAAGGAAAAATCCTTCCTCATTTGCATTTAAAACTGTCTGACAATTACTCCAGAAACGAACAAGAGGGAGAAAAAGTTACAAGAGGGAAGAAAATGTTTGCATAGTAGGTAACTGACAAAAATTATAATCCCAAATACATTTATAAAAACTGGTAACAAATCAGTAAGTATACAACATAGAAAAATGAGCAAATGATAAATTAGCCAAAGGAGGAAAGCCAAATGGTCAACATAAAACAACGCTCAATCTCTCAAGAAATCAAGAAAACGCAAATTAAAATAGCAATGAGATGCCATTTTACACTTACCAGGTTGGCAAAATTTAGTAAGTATAAGAATCCCATGTATAGGTGAAAATGTAGACTAAGGTGAACTCTGATCCACTGCTGCTGGAATATAATGGAGGTATACATACCAGGAATATACTGGTGGTGGAAACTAGTATAACAATGTTGGAGAGAAATTTGGCAATCCCTAATTAAGTTGTAGATATATATACTCCATGAGCCAGCAATAGCACTTGTAAGTATACATCCTAGATGATCTCTCACCAGGTGTATGAGGAGACATGTTCAGGAATGTTCAATGCAGCATTTTTGCAATAACAAAATGCTGAATCTATTTTAAATGTCAATAGTAGAATGAACTAAAAATTAGGATATATTCAAATAATAGAATACTCTGCAACAATTACAATGAATTAATTACAAGTATATCCAACAGCATGGATAAATATTGAAAATATGATGCTCAGCAAGTCAAGGTAAGCAAATTGCAGAAGGAGATATATATATATATATATATATATATATATATATATATATATATATATGGTACATAGATAGTTTAAAAATTAGAAACAAATATTGCAAAACATTAAGAACTAACAAATCTAGGTAGAGGTACACACATTGGTTATATTGCTGCTTTACTCTTCTATATGATTAAAGCAATTCATTTTCTGTCAAAAATGTCTAACAACAGTGTGATGTTCCCCTGCTGAGCTGGAAGCATCTCTTTATGTTCTGAATCCTCATTCACCTCAAGCATTTAGCATCTTCTACCATGAATGACAGTTACTGTGTGCACTGCCCCACTCCACACCCAAATGGGAACCCTCAACTGCCTCTTCAGAGCAGGGACCACACCTATATATCTTTCTCTGCCAGACAGTAACTATACTTTGTACAAAAAAGGCCTTAATAAATGTTAAATAAACAAATAAATTCTGGGAAGCAAAATAGTAGCTCTGGCTATAGCCAAAAATAAAAATGTCCCTCAGATAATAAAAAATAAAATTAAATTTTCAATAATAAAATTAAGTAAGACACTTACATTATCAAACACTGAAACATAGAAGAGGCAGAATTCACCAGTTTCAGTTTTGTTGGGGAATTTAACCAAATAGTCTCACACTGATTTTTCATCTCCTCTCAGAAAGAATTCTGTGAGAAGTCCAATTTTCAAAGCTAGAGAAATAAGACTAAGTTGTTCTTCATAAATTCATACAGACATTTCATAATTTCATCTTCCCAGGCAAAGCCCTTCCCTCCTCCTTCCCATGTGAAAATGTGCCACTATCACACACATCTCAGCCTGAAGATCTGGTGTATGAGTGTTAGGAGTGAGAGGTGGGGGAAAGGGGAAATAACCTATTTGTGCATATTTTGTGGGGTTGCTAAATAATTAGTGGGTTTCCCAAACCCACAATATTTTGCCAGGTTCATTTACTTGGAGGTAATTCCATTCTTCTTGTGGGAAGAGTCACACAACCTATACCACTTTCTAATCTTTAAAAAATCCCTGGAAATGGTGATCACCAAAAAACCTTTGAGTCACTGGACTTGAAATTCGAAGTCCAATGAATAGATGGATTAAAATAAGGTAAAATATATTAAAATATAACTTTTTAATTATTTTGAAAATGTTTTTCTATCTTTTATAATCAAGATTGGAAAGGGTTTTCAGATTCACGATATCCTACATTCTTCTAGATAAGAAACAGGTGTTTCCAGTTTCACCTAAACGAAAGTTTTTCTCTTTCCAGAGCTGTAGTGATAAAGAAACACTACTTTGGCTCTCCAAAGGTCAGATAGTGATGAGGAAAGGAAACAGAGCAGAAAACTACTTCTGCAGGTAACAGAGCTGAACTGGAGTAAAAGAAAGGCTTCCTTCTATAAGAAAAATTAGAATGTTCACACACAGACATACTAATTTTTAACCACATTCTACAGCGGTCAATTAATCCCCATGTTTAGCCCAAGGGAAGTGTTGCTGAGAACCCAGCAGAAGTCTAGGTGGTGAAATCACCCAATTATTATTCCAACTGGAATTTTCAAAGCCTGGAAGTGTTTTCAATCATGTGATCCAACAGAGACTTGTAAATAAACCTGCTGTAAATATGCTCTAAAATTCTGAAGGAGAACAATTTAAACACAGCTCAATCTTAAAGGCAGACAACAGAGAAATACCTGAGATAAGTCATTTCCAACGTGGATAATCTCATATATTTAAAAGCTTAAATGAAATAGATCTCAAAGATATCTCTGAAAAGGCAATTAAAAATTAACCCAAGTGACATTACAGCAATCACCTCTATGTGAATTAGATTTGGTGTTTGGAGGGAAATGAATGGCTCTGAAATAACCTGTCACAGCCAATAAAGAAATTAAGGAAATGTTAGGAGGGCTTTCAAAATAGCCACTGCCTGGTGCTTTTACTTACTGGAAGGTGACTGCTCCTGGAAAATGCTCTCAAAATTCCATGTGTTATATTGGACAGTCAGGACTAGCAAAAGCTTCTTCGCTTTTAAATTACATAAACCAAGACGCATTCTCACCACCAAAAGGTTCTCACTACCTTCTGAGAATGTCCTTGTATGCTGCATACATTCTCACTACCTTCTGAGAATGTCCTTGTATTCTGCATACTCCCCCCATTTATGTACCAATATCTTGTCAGTATCTTCATCCAAGCTACTTAAAATACCAGAAATGTCTATTTGCAACCTGGAATTTAGGCTCAGCTAATCAGATACACTAAGGCATATTAATGCTAAGTTTTTGCACAAATGTCAAGATATCTATTTTTTTTCCCTAAGATATCTAATTTTATCATTAAAATACTGTCTGAGATCTTGCTTTAGTAACTTTTTTTGCAAAGACAAGACAAGACCTTGGTGGAAAAAACCTCCCAGGAATCCCATTTGGTAAAAATTCAGTATAAATACATGAGGAGGATTCCATAGCTACCTAGAACATTAAACTCTTACCAGTAATCAAAATAACAAATATAATAAAAATAATTAAAAGAATAACACATGGCCTGTTTAATAAAACTCTGTTGATAATATAATTCTTTTTTTGAGATGGAGTTTCATTCTTGTTGCCCAGGCTGGACTGCAATGGCGTGATCTGGGCTCACTGCAACCTCTCCCTCCCGGGTTCAAATGATTCTCTTGCTTGAGCCTCCCAAGTAAATGGGATTACACATGTGCACCATGACACCCAACTAAGTATACATTTTTAGTAGAGACAGGGTTTCACCATGATTGGCCAGGTTGGTATCAAACTCCTGACATCAGGTGATCCACCCACCTCAGACTCCAAAAGTGCTAGGATTACAGGTGTGAGCCACAGCACCTGGCCAGCTAATTATATAATTTTGATCTTCCTTAAAATTGCCTTCTATTAATTTGGATCTCTAAGTATTTTAAATATATATATTCACCACTTTGCAAAAATACGGAATTAGTATTGGTTAACTGTCATTACATGCCATTTACTTTTAACACATTTTTCATTTAGTCCTTTTAACCCCATAAAGTAGATACTATTATCTCAATGGTGACTGACGTAGAAACTGAAACTCAGTGAAGAAACTCCATGAGAAAAGATGCCATACATTTTTTTTTTTTTTTTTTTTTTTTTTTGCTGTTGCATCCCTAGGACCTGGCACCATACGAGGCACTGTGTGTCAAATAAATGTTAACTGTTCACATAGGTATTAAGTGCCTTTCTGACCAGGATTTGATCAAAGGCCTGTTTTAACTAAGTCTTCTCTTTTACCAAATCAAGGAACGGCATACAAGTTTTTTTCTAAAATATGGGTTACATGTTCTCTATTGCTCTACTTGGCCCTTAGAGTCAGAAAGCAGCCATAAACAGTATGTAACTGAATGAGGATAGTTGTGTCATGATAAAACGTTATTTATAAAACCAGGCAGACAGTCCATAGTTTGCTGACCCTTGAAACTGTCACTAAGATAACTAAAAAGACAAAAATACCAATTAGTATTTGTATTTTATTATCCAATTTAAAAAGACTCAAAACTGAAAACTCTGTTGGGACTTGTGTTATTTACTGATTTGGTCATGGTTTGATCATCTTGCTTCACTGATGCAACAGAGAACTAACTATGTATGACTTGCCTTTCTTAAGCCTGGCTATGAGAAAGTCAGACCTCACAAAACAGGCTCTTCAGAGAATCCCCTATTCTGAAATAGAAAAAACATCATTCATCATTTTATAGAAATAAAGAACGAGGAGTGCCTCAGCAAATGATAATTCCACATGGTAATATAAGCCCGTGTACTGGAAGGAATCAGGGCAGAACCTCAGGAGAATTATCTAATTCAAGTCCTGCGATGAAGTTGTTCAGCTTCCCTGTGTTAAATGGAGATGACACAAACGTCAAAAAGCTGTATAGTTATGAAAAAGTATTTTTTAAAAACCAGAAGTCCTCTATTAACATGTAGTTTGACAATTTATGATCAAAACAGACAATCTTGAGTAAAGATTTGGAAGGATCTAGATCTACACCTATCTTTTAAGAAATTATTCCTGGCATAGGCAAGAATCTTGCCCCAGATCAAAAAAAGTCTCACAGAAAAATCAAAAATAGTCATTTAAAGTACTGGAACCAAAAGTCACAAAAAGTAGCTCCTTCTTAAGAGCGGTAGAGTAGTTCATATTCCTTCCATGGTTTCAAGAGAAGCAACATACACACACACACGACAAAAAAACAAAGTATGTGCCACAGACCATTAGGAAAAGTGTATGGTGAGTAAAACTATCAACTTTTCAGAAGTCAAGGCCAATGTCTTCCTTATGAATTATTTCTATTTCTTTGTACTCTCTCTCCTTCAGAAGGTTTTGCAAGGATCAAACAAGATATATATGAAAGTTATAGGCAAACCATTAGGCCTTATAAAAATGTAAGAGGCATTATAAGTATTATTATCATCATTATTACACTGATCAGTGAACTATTGCTATACTAACAACCAATTTTTGGCACACAATCTTTCTAATAAGACCCTAATCTCCTAGAAGGTAGATGTTTCCAGTCTAACACAGTGAAAAGCACCCTTATTAGGAACATGGCCACTCAAGTGCCTTTGGAATTGAACTGAAATCGACCCGAGAAAACAGCAGTTTAAATGAATAAATAAAAGGATGAACAACAGACTCACAATGCACAGTAGCTCTCAGTTTTAAGTTGATTGCCTTTTTGCCTTTTCTATTTTAGCAGGTCAGCATCTGATAAATATCCCCTTCTTCCCTGTTTTATCTCCCCATAATATCAGATGCAGAAAGAAAACTCTGGTGTTACTGTGTTACCAGCATAAACTCTCACTGAAAAATGACACACAGAAAGACAACAGAATGATCTGGGGGGACCGGGGACGGGGGCATGGGCAGAAAAGGACAGACTGGTAAAGCCAGAAGAGAAGATAGAGCCAATAAAGAAGGTAGAAGTAGAATACAGAGGGCAAGTTTCCAGAGACCTGGGAATCTGTTAAGAAATATCCCCTGCAGTAAGGAGCCGTCAGTAAAGTGCTGAGCCTTGATTTTATTATGTGTGTATTCCTATAATACCAGCTATACAAAATTATAAAAGCCAGACTAATAAATAGGTAACTCAGAAAATTCTTAATTCATAAACACATTGCTCAAGGCAATCAAAACGCATTCTTCTTAGCAAACAAGCAAAGGAGAGCACATTCTCACGGTTCCAAATTGGTCTCCTCAATACTTCATGTCAGTTTTCACTCCTTGACTAACACTGTTTTAAAAAGCACATTCCCTAATAAGGGATCGCTTTTAAACTTGGGATCCAGGTTGGTATATTCGGGAAACAGAAACAGACACATTTCGAAAATGGTATTGCCACTGATCATTGGTCTAATATGGATACTGGAATTTCAAAATGGTAAGCTTATTTTTTTTTAATGTAACTGTTTAAAAGTCCATACAAAACCTTTCAGCATCCTTAGGGACTGAACTTTAATTCTGGAGCACTTCCACTGGACCTCTGGCAGGCAAAGGCAGTAACTTTAAATTCTGGTCATCTCCACAATTCCCTTTATTTAAAAATGTAAAATACTTTTAGAAAGAGGAGGAAGTTGGAGCAATAATACAGAAAAATACAAGATCACAAGTACAAAGTCCTCTAAGTGCACATTACTTTAAATTCTCATAGTCTAGTCATTTATTTGTAAGTAGTGACTTTATGTGGGTCCCAATATAACACTGAAAAATACAAAAAGTCGTATCCTTCACTAAAGATGTATATTTAGCAAAAGGAAGAAAATAATGTATTATTGTCTTCTGGTATCATTTTCTGATGCAAATATTGTGTTGCTTCAAATGTGATATTTAACAGGTCCTAAAGAATAACACTTTTGTAGCCATTACCCTTTTAAATGTTCCTAATGAATATGGTATCAACATTCTAAAGGACTAACTGTCCATTCTATCTTGTTCATTCTTCTATTTGAAACTGATAATATAATTTCCCTCACTTCTGGTCATGTTAATTTTTTAAAAACTCTCTATTAGTCTTATTTTCCTTTAAGTAAAAATCATTACCCTGGGCTACCAAAAAGGCAGCTTCTGCTCTTCATGTTAAAAAAAAAAAATACTGCTTGTCCACCATGCTTGTCTTAGAAAATTTAGAAGTCTCACTAAAGAGCTGAGGAGGAAAACTGCTGGGAATGTTCACAGATACCTGATTTTACAAGTTTTTGTGGAAAGAGCTCGCCTTTAGATTAGTGTTACTCAGTGTTTATGAGGGTTGTTTGTCAAGACAAAAATAAGGTACCTCCTCCCCACAAATTAAAGAATCAAGTTACAATCCATTATTTCATTTCTGATTGTTTTTCTTTGTATTAAGTGGGAAAGTGGATACTGGATAAAAGTCTTCCCTGAGCTAAAAAGACTCCACATTAAAGACTCCAATTAGCTATAAATCAGTTGTCTTTCCTACTGAGGGAGAACAAGAGAGAAAAGAGAGAGGGGGTATTTAGGGAATAAGAGAACTGGAAGAGCCTCCAAATTATTAAATTCTGGAAAACGTACCTTTTGCATACCAAAAAGTTCTTTCAGAGGTTGTTAGGTAAATCCCATCAAAAATAAGACTAACATCAAACCTTCCTAAATATGAGGGTTAGGTCTTTTCTCATGTGTAGACCTTCCATTTTAAGACCTTTAAAAAGAGCCTGAAGAGGTTAGAGACCCTCATAAAACAAAACTTTTAAGCTGCATGCTTTCCCTGCTCGTTCCTAATCCCAGAGAAGTGCCACACATTGGCACTATTGTTATGCAAACAATGCCTGAAAGGCTATAACCATTAACGACCTCTCATTAAAACGGCTTTGAAAAATTTGTCACACCATCTAAAAAAGCTAGCAGGTACATTAAATCTATCTAAATCGACATTCAAAACACAAATCGCCCTGATTTGTAATCTAAAACTCAATGCAAGTAAAATCTCAGTATTCTGATGTTGTTTCTTGTATATCTCTTTCAACCATTAAGCCAGAAGTAAGCAATTTACTTCTCTACAAAATTTATCTTGTAAAAAGCATGATGGGATATATCTTTATCAACCTTTAACCATATTGCATGTGCGTCTATATGTTTGAGTTAATTGAGAGAAGTCTAGTGTAGAAATGTACCGAAAGGAACAGAAAATCAACCCAGAGAACTACAAAATGAACTCCAAGAAATGTGGTTTTGAATCCCATGTCTCTCCCCCTGCCTCCCTCAAAATGTTACATTACAATTCCTCGGTGTTTGTAAGCGATCATTCTTTTTCATGTCGAATTTGTCTAAAGTAAATTCAATTTATCTTTAGGTAGCAGACGCATATTCTTCCTTTATGCGATGCAACAACAAACCCTGCTTAGCAAACCCAAGATGTCAAAGTTCGTTATAAAAAAATAAGTTCTTCAGTTTAAAATCGAACATGCTAACAAATTTCAAAACTTTTTAAGTTTCCCAGGGAAACTGCCACTGCCTACAAAATTCACATGAAACGCTGACGTTGGATCTACTGTACTTATCAGTCAGGTTTCCGTGAAATTTGTCAAACCGGTCAGAGCGCTGATGTCTTGACAATTTTCTATGGGAAAGCCCCCTCGGCACCCTCCGGGCTGCTGAGGACCTGATTGGGACCAGCAGCCGAGCGGCCCCGAAGGCGGAGGACGAAGAAGCGACGGCCTGGCTCCGTGGCCAAGCTGGCGGGGAACCCCGGTCTCCGTCTGAGAACAAGAAGCGGTTCCGACGCCTTCCCCGAGAAAGTCGGGACCAGGGAAATCGCAGAGAAACCAGCCTCACACAGGGTCCGGGGCAGGAGGTTTGACGGCGGCCCCTCAGCGCTGCGCTTCAGGTTAGGGCAAGTCCCCAGGGCGTCCAAAGACTGCGGAGCGGCTTCAAACCCCCCAGTCCGAAAAACAGGGAGGGCGTCCCTCTGCTGTGCAGGGATGACAAGCTGGCCCCGGCGACCCCGGCCCCGTCACGCCACCCTCATTCGCTAAAGAGATCAGGAAGAACACAGAAGGTTCTAGAAAGTCTCCGTAGACGACGGGCGCTCGGCGACCGCTTACCTTGGTGTACTTGATTTCGAGGTTGGGTGTGGGCGACGGCAGGAGATGCAGGGACGCCATGAGAGCGGCGGGATCGGCCTTCACCTCCCCGGGCATCTCTATCTTGCTGGAAGTCATGGTGGCGGGCCGGGTGTCGCTCGCCCGCAGCGTGGGGCGGTGCGGGCTGTGCGCGCGGTCCGCGGACCGGGGGCGCGCTCGCCTGTATATAGGCAGGTGTCAAGCTGGGGCTCTTCTTATTGGACGTGAGGGCCCAGGCGCGGGGGGCTGGTCCATCCTACCTAGGACGCCCGGCGCAGCCCCCATTTACATAAAGCCCGCGCCACGCGGCCCGGACGCTTGGCGCCCACGGTCAAGTCTGCCCGGCGTCCCTGCCCCCCCAGCAGCGGGGACCAGCCTACGCCCACGCCGCTTCCACGGTCCTCGACGGCGGGAGCGTGAACTTGCGCCGCGGGCCTCAGCCAACCCGACTCGAGTCTCTTGGTCCCCGAGTCAGAGTCAGCGGGAGGCGCACCGCGGCCGAAGTCGGGCGAGGGTCGTGACCCCCGGAAGCGGAGCTGGCAGGGGTTGGCGGGACCGGAGCTGCCCCGGGGTGGAAAGCGGCCGGGAAAATCCAGGCTGCGGAGGACGGCTCCCAGGTGGCCCACGTCCCCTCCCATACCCGCCCCAGGGCCCACCGAACCCCGTCCGTCTTCCGGGGACTCGGGGGGCGCTCTCCGTTCTCCTCCTCCGGGCAGCGGCGCCCTCTCCCCGGACTCCCCGACTGCCCTCAGCCGGGCAGAGGTGCGTGGTGACCAGAAGGTAGAGGAGAAGCCGGGGTGGGTGCGAGTCCCTCGCCCCGCGCGCAGAATGAGGGTCCCCGCGAACGGGTCAGCGCGGGGCGGCCCTCGCCAGGCGTCTCCCGCCCAGCTGCTGCCCTCTGCCGGGCGGCCTGCGCTGTGGCGGCAGGATGTGGGCTTTGGTTCCCGCTCCTCCGAGGAGCTGCGTGCTTAGTGGGCTCCTTTCGTCCTTCTTGGATCCCCGCTTCCGGCTCTTTCCCCTCCTCACCTCAGCACACTCACAGAAACACTATTTTGTTTTTCTGTTGTTCATCACACGCTAACAGCTATCGTCCCGCCAGACCTTAGGCTCCTCACTTTACTGTCCCTTTGGGGTTGAGCTTCCATCTCCCTACCCCTTAATTTAAGTGTTTCCGAAGTCCAACAAGCTGCCCTCTAATCTGTGGGTCAGCCTGCAGGTGTAAACCGATAACCCAGAGACCCCGCCTCAGCATGGGCTCTGGACCCTGTGGATTAATCAGGGCCGCATTGAAAAGACCTGTATGTTTAAGTCCCTTCCCTTCCTTACTCCTCATTCCAAATGTAAGCTTGATAGGGGTCTATTGAGAAATGCTTTTGCTACACTACCAAGCAACACTTTGATTCACATATTTTTGTTGCTGTGTTTTGTTTTAACAGACTTCGATTCTCATCCTTTTTTGTTTTAAGAGACCGAGTCTCACTCCGTCACTCACGCTACGGTGCGGTGGCGTCAAAATAGCTCACTGTAATCTTGAACTACTGGGCTCAGGTGATCCTACCACCTCAGCCTTCCGAAGTGCTGGGATTATGGGCGTGAGCCACCTCGCCCCGCCTGATTTTGTCATCTTAAATGCCATTTTCAGAGCCGCTTGAATCCCATTTCTTCGGATGTTAAGAAAACATTAAACATCAGCCAGAAAACATCTTTCCTTAGATACTTTCAGTAACTAAAACTGTCTAACGCTCAGCGCTCAGACACTAAGCAATAGTGGAAACAGACATAAATATTTCATTTTAGTATTAGGTTTATAGAAATAAGCTCCAGCCTCTCAGAACCCAAAGTGACTTAGGTGAATTGTTTTCATGGAGAAACTACAGACCATAGTCTGGGGAGTTGAGAGATCTCTACTCACAGGGAATTTCTATGGCCAAAAATTAATGATTTAATGACAGTATATGCTCATAAGATATACTTTTATCAAAGCCTTGGTTAGAGATACAATTGAGAAATAAAAAAGTAAAATCTTAAGAGTTCATTCGGGAGAAGGAGGACGTTCCAGCAAGGGGGAACAATGATACCTGTGGAAAATGCATCACTACTTATGAGAGGCTGTGGGGAAAACATGAAGAAGAGCCTTAGCAACGTGACCTGGGTGCTCTGCCTAGGAGGACGCCTACTGCCTGAGAAAGCTGACCTTTGGCTGAATCTTAAGTGAGAAGGGAGCCTTCAATAAGAGCAAAAATAACACTATAGCAAAGGTATAGAGGCTGGGCATGGTGGCTCACTCCTGTAATTCTAGCACTTTGGGAGGCCAGGACAGGGCGGGTGGATCACTTGAAGTCAGGAGTTCGAGACCAGCCTAACCAACATGGTGAAACACCATTTCTACTAAATACAAAAATTAGCTGGGTGTGATGACGGGTGCCTGTAATCCCAGCTACTCGGGAGGCTGAGGCAGGAGAATTGCTTGAACCTGGGAGGCAGACGTTGCAGTGAGCCAAGATCGTGCCGTTGCACTGCAGCCTGGGTGACAAAAGTGAAACTCCATCTCAAAAAAAGAAAAGAAAAAGTATAGAGACATGAGAATATGCTTTTGGGGACATCAAATGTGGTTGGAGGAGGAGCTGTCAAGGCAGTTAAGTGCAGGTCATAAGGACCTTAATGCTTGAGATACAGATAAGCCATCAAAAGATTCCAAGGAAAAGAAAAAGGAAACCTGCATAGATTGACCAGATAAATGACTATTGTCAGGAAAGACTATCACAAACTGGAAACCATGGGTTTATATTCTCAAAGTGTAAGATGGGGTTGTTTACCCTTGACCCACCTCTTGCTTGCTAACTCCAGTTCCATCACCATGGCTCAAAAATCTCTCCCGGAGGAAGGAGCAGTCAGTATCCAAGAATGATGGAATTACTAGCATTGTTACACAGTGAGGTAGAGCAAATAGATTTTCATCTCCTTCAGCCAGGAAAGGGAGTATGTCTTTGTTTCTTCTCGTAAACATCTCCAAAAGGTCTAGTGCAGTAACAGGTGACAGGCTAGTTTGAATTGTCCCTTTATGGCTCCTTTTGTGTGATACTTATTTTCTAAATAGCCAGTCAAATGATCAGCACAGGGACTGTCTTGTTTCTCTTGTGCCTTCCTCAGATCCTAAAACAGTGTGGAACACATAACTATTTATTAATAATTTCTGTTGGTTAATTTGAGCAAAAGACACAGCACTTCTGACAACTTCTACCATAAGTGAAATTAACTTCTTTCACTCTCTGATTAAGGAACATTTTCTCTTCTTGATCTTAAGCTTTGTTCTGCTTTTCCCCATCTTTTACTCTGAACTTTTCTGTCCATAGATTTCTAAGGATTTTTTCTTCATATAAATCATCCTTGGAAAAATTAATTTGCTCTATATTCAGCTCAGCCATACTTTGTTCAAGCTTTTTTTTTTTAAGATAGTCTCACTCTGTTCCCCAGGCTGGAGTGCAACGGCATGATTCCCAGGTTCAAGCAATTCTCCTTCTTCAGCCTCCTGAGTAGCTGGGATTACAGGCACCTGCCACCACACCCAACTAATTTTTGTATTTTTAGTAGATGCAGGGTTTCACCATGTTGGCCAGGCTGGTCTCCAACTCCTGACCTCAAGTGATCCACCCGCCTCGGCTTCCCAAAGTGCTGGGATTACAGGCGTGAGCCACCATGCCCTGCCATAGTTCAAGCTTTTTAAATCAAGGTGGGAACAAGATTTAGCAGAAAAGAACCGTGAATTATAAATGCTTCTTCAGTGTTCATCTTTTTGGTTTTCGTTTGTAAGATTTACATGGGTATTTCTTTCAAGACTGCCTTAACATCTCTTCTCACATTCTTATTATTTCCTCTTCTCTTTCTTTTGTCTTCTTGTCATCTCATTTCCCCCATAGATTTCACAACAGTTAAGAACACAGCCTTTGTCCAGATGCCTGTGGCTTACACCTGTAATCAGGCCAAGGTGGGAAGATTGCTTGAGGCTAAAAGTTCAAGACCAGTCTGGACAACATAGCAAGACCCTGTCTCTACCAAAAAAAAAAAAAAAGACAGGCATGGTGGTGCATTCCCATAGCCCTAGCAACTCAGGAGGCTGACGGAGAAGGAGAGCTTGAAGCAAGAGTTTGAGGTTACAGTGAGCTGTGATCACACCACTGCACTCCAGCCTGGGTGACAGAGTGAGAATGGGTCTCTAAAAGCAAAAAGATATTCAACTACTTTTAGATTTCTGACAATTTGAATTTCAGTCTTTTTTCCCAATTTGGTTAAGAAACTGATTTTTCCCGCTCTTACAGTGTTTCTCTTTCCACTCTCCCCCATCTGTAATTATTTATTGTTTAGGATACATCTTGTTTGAAACTCGTTGCATAAGGGAACCTAAGCTGCAGCGTGCTCTGTTTATTTCCTTATGAAAACAATTTATTAGGCCTGGTGGAGCTAATATTCTGGAGTTGCGGAGGAGGAAAATAAATTCTTGCCTCATATTTCCTCACCTAAATAATAGAATGCAAAGTTGTAATTTTAAGGCATCAGCTTTATGTGAAGTTTGGTTTTAAGGTATGAAGCCATAACAATTTGGCCTTCTTATTAGTTGCAGTTAAGGGGAGGAAAGTATTTAAGTTGAGAACCATGCTTTAGAAGTCAATGAAGGGAACGAAATGCAGCTCAAAGATCCCTCTCAAAGAAGATACACTTTTGATTTTGACAATAACCGAATGTCCTGCTTGAACGCCAAGCTTCTATGTTTAGGGGCTATTTCAACCTCAGGTGGTCCTGCTTAATTGCTTTCCTGTTCCCATTACTAATCATAATGACAGCCCACCTTTTTTAACTGATACACTTGCATTTTAATTTATCTTCAAAAATAAATCACACATTATAGCATTTCCCTCTTCTGGGCTAATTGAATCAGTTCCTTAAATGTCTCTATGTCTAATGATTTGAAAGAGGCACATTGTTTGAAATATTTAAAAAAATTAGGGCCCTTAGGTTGTGTGCAGAATGATCTCAGTGCTTATTTCAGATATAAGTGTTTCCTAATGATCTCATTCATCTCAAATGGGATATGCCTGGCCACTTTATTTGAAATGTTTCCTGAAAACTCTAACAGGAAAGCTTAATGCAAGGTATATTTATAGAAAAATGGTATTTAATTTATTAACAAAAGCTTATAAAGAACTATACATATTTTTATCCAGAAATGCTTAATGAAGTATTTGGGACCCATTATGAAAACTTCTATAAAATAAATGCACTTATATTTTTATTTAACTTGAATATTAACTTTTTATGTGAGATCTAAACTCTCATTTAATTATCCTTTTCCTTCTAACATCCAGAAGAAAAGAGGCTGAGACTGTGGCATTTATTAACCATAAAAATTCTCTAGATATTAAGTTCCTCATTTCTTGATGTGGCCTCTGGTCATTATATTCTATGAGAAGAGGTGTTTGGAGTTGCAGAGAGTAGAGTCCTTATTGGTTATGACTCAAAAAACTGTGTTTTGATACAAAACACAATTCTTTTCTTTCAAAACATATCCTCCACTTTTTGGGGACTCCAGGAGACCATTTTAAAAATGGGAACTAGATTTGCCTTTGTTGTAAAACACAGTTGCATTTCATATATGTTCTAGAAGCTTCAATTTGGGTACTGGGATGAGTTCAGTATTTCATCAATAATCACACTTAATAGACACAGGAAGAAATTAAAATTGCAGCTACACAACCTTTTCTGATGGGCCTGAGGGAAAAGGCATTGGCTCCCCCTACAGCTGATGGTGTGTATGTGCAAGTGCGTATTGTCCATTCAAACAAAATAGCTTGGATTCAATGTGTTTTTATCTGATATTGGTGAGAAATCTTTAAGAGAGGTTATCATTTGAATTTGAATTTGTCAAGATAAAAAAAGCTAGAGTCAGACAAATTTTAGGTTTTAGCTCTTTTAGGAGAAGGACTTTCTTTTGACTTACAGGAAAAGAACAAAAGTCTTTCTTAGCCAAATTTACCATAGAAAGTGCGATACTGAGAACACTGTGGTCCCACTCACATCGTGTTCAGAGCACTCTGTCACCAAGGAAGTTGCATTAGTGTGTTTCAGATTGGAAGCTACTGTTTTTATCATGTGGGCGAGGAAGAATTATTAATAGGCAGATTCCAAATTTCTCTCTCTTTTCACCCAGATAAGTACTTGGCATGCAACTAAGTTGTCTGCTTTTTTTCTTTCTTTGACATTTCTTAGATTTCCTTTTTCTTTTTACCCTTCTAGAATCCCTTACTTCTACAAACAACTCCTGCTTACTGTTAGGTTGATGCAAAAGTCATTGAGGTTTTTGCCATTTAAAAGTAATGACAAAAGCCACAATGACTTTTGCACCAGCCTAATACTTATCACTGGACCCTCCCATCCCTAAGCTTCCTCCCCAAGTCCATCTGCGCTTTTACAGACACTCAACTCACAGGGTCTTTGGGCATAAGGAATTCTCACATGAACTTTGGCAGTATTTGGGGCAGGGATTTATATTTATATTCACTAGAAAATAAGTCCAAGTGAACTGTCCCTCTCTTTTTACATGCTGAAATGGGCCGCTGAAAAGATGATGAGGAACACTTTAGATGTCCTGACAACAGAGGAAGTGTGCCAGCCTCTTTTGTCTCAAACAGTTTCCTGTGCAAAAAGCAAAGGGCAAAACTGGGAAGGATTTAGGGCTGGGGCAGGTACCCAACTTGGACAGGTAGCTCCCAAAGACAAGGAGGGGTCTTGCTTCAGGCATGTATAATCCCACTTTCAGAGCATCTGTGTCTTTGAGACTGCAGTTCCTAAACCTGGATTTTTTTGCTTCCTCTATAAATTAACTAAGTTCAATTGAACAAATATTCATTGAGTATATACTATGTGCCAAGCATTGACAAACAGTCTATGAAGAACACAAAGGAAATTTATGGCACATCCCTACCCACAGATTTACAGTGAGGCTGGAATGACAGTAACCAAACCTGTGAAAATATTCACGGGTCATATGAGACAGGAAAGAAGTCAGAATATCCAGTGCAAAATGAGAGTGAAAGAGGATGTCTAAGTGGGGACAGCTCATTCGCAACCGACACACAACCCATGCACAAATATTTCTGGAGGGGCCTCGCATGGGCATTTATAATCTTCTAGGTGCTACGGGTAACACATGACACAAAAGATAAAGAAAACATTTTCCAGAGCATAGCCCAACAAAGAACTTATTTGACATTTTTTAGTGTAAAGGTAACTGGTGTTATCTAGCAAATTAGCAATTTGTAAAATTGCAATTTCCAAAAGCAAATACTTGGAGTTGAGATTACCTCCCACTTCCCAAATTCAAGTTATATGATCTCAAGTATAATACCCTTTGGTACAGACCAAGCCAGAAGAGCTGGTTCTGAACAGATTTTTTTTTTCCTTCTGGCTAGGCCTGAAGAGATAATAGAGGTGAAAACAAGGGCAGCTGATTTCTTCCACTTAAGAAAAGAGCATTACATATGACATTCTGTCATGTTTCTAGTGCGTACACACTTACTGTAGAGAGATGTTGCCACCTACTCCTGTTTAGTCAGGGGGTCTGACATTCATGGGATAGACAGTGGTTTTCAAACCAGGTTCCAATTGTAATTTATGGAGCTTTACAAAATATGGTTGTCTGTTCCTACCTCCAAAGACTTCCATTAGTTTAAGATGGGGCCCAAGGCATTGATATTTTAAACAAAACTTTCTGATGTCTGTTAAGGCACAGCCTGATTTGAGAACCACTGTTTAAACCCCAGAAGGTTAACCATGTGGGGTTACTTGAATCCACTCTAAAGCTCTGGATTGGGCAAATGGATTCTGTGCCTTCCCACTCTGTAGTGCTCTTTGATTTGCTATTTTTAATTTAGTATTTGAAAAACACATCCAGCCTCAAATGGATTGACCTTTCTGCTAATGTATTTCACCTAAATTAACAGAGGCAATTAGCTAATTTATATTGGAATTGTGCACTTTCCAATTCACATTTATCAACTCTTAAATGCTTGATCTGGTGTTGCAGTTTAAATTTTTTATTATTACCCTTTAAATCTGAAGTAATGTCTTACATCTAATTAGCCAAACTTACATATTCAATTAATAGATTCATTATGGGCTAATGAATATGGAGGCAGCACTAGGGCAACATCTGCCTGCCAGTTGAAATGACTGAAACTTCTCTGCTCTGAAGAAAGGAAAGACTCCGTTCTATAACTTAAATAGCTTGATTTTTCCATTTTAACATTTGTAACTACTATACTGTTCTTAAGGACTTTTATGGACCTTCCAACATAGGAAAGACAATTTTTTGTCCAGAGAAATATGCCCTTGTAGAGGAATCTGAAATTCAAAATTGAAAAAAAAAATACACATCTGAAGACATTTTTTAATATAAAAATGTACAAATCTAGATGGTCACTCCAGATTATGGAGTTTTTCTAACTTGTGTTTCTCAAAACAAACTCAATGAGAAAATTATCACAAATTAAACAAAATCTTTAATTTAATATACTTTAGGATCACTCTAAAACTCACTTGATTTCATAGATGTCAAGATATTTCAAGACATAATTTCAATAATTTAATAATCTATGGTCAGTGATATTTGGAATCTAGATAACTCAGAGATCTAAAATGAATTTTTGTAATATAATCAGTTATTAAAATTCTAGCTTTTTATTTCTCTGATTATAAAGAAATAGTCATTTTTAGGGAAAGGTGAGTGAGAGCTAGAATTCAGTTGAAAAATTATATTTAAAGATGGCAAGACTATGGGGAAAATAATTCAAAATCATTTTCAAAGCATGTGATATCATCGAACAACAGTAAACATATAAGTAAATCTGCCCCATGCTGCTCTCACTAGAATTAAAGAGCATAGGAAATCAAAACAAAAACAAAATACATGGTACCTTGCGTGCTCAGAGGGACTGGACTGGGAAAGTATAAGTGGTAGTTAAGTAGGAAGTGTGTACACCCTAATACTCATGCTAGAGAGGCTCTGCAGTTATAAATACACAAAAAGCAAATTTAGTAAGGAATACATGGGACCCTCTGTCACTTGTGATCTGATACAGGCTGTTCAGACGTGTGCATCATCTCTAACCCTAAACAATCACTGTTAGAACTAACTGTTCAGGCCCCAAGGTAGTGCTTTTCCTCATCTGGGTCCTTGTGTTCATAAAAAGAAAGACAGCATCCTTCTCAGGGAATATTTGGAAAATCAGTGTGTTGAGCAGCTGTCATCGTTAGAGTGTGAGGCGTCACCATTTGAGCAGTGCGAGTACAGAGGTGAGAGAAATACACGTTAACGAACCTATCACATCTTTCCTCTCAGATAGCCTGAATGCACCCGATTCTTCCAAAGTGGGAGAATTATTTCCCAGAGATGCCATGCTGAGTGTCTAGACTTCCTTGCTTCTCTTTGTGTTCTAGTTGATGATTTCTGAGGTAATCCCAAATTAACATGGTCTCAATAGTTCAGTTTAGTGACTGAGGAATATTTTGCAATATTAAACAATAAAGTATTCTTACATTTGTATATATGCAGGTGTGAATTTGACCTTTTACATTGGCAACTAGGTACACATTAAACTCTAGAATTGCTAATAGTATTATTCTTAAAAAATGTTTTAGAAGAAGTACTTACATTAAAGAAAAACTGAATAAATAACATATTTCAGTAACTGTATTTAAGTTTGGCACTGATGAATTTTAATTTCTATTTTACCTCTTAATTTTGATAAAAAATTTAAAATATTTTAGAAAAAAACTTTTAAAACTATAAGAGAAATAATGTAATGATTCTATTTTTAATTAATCCACATCACTGATGAAAATATATTCATATTTGTATATTTCAAATATAATTCATTTGTCCTTTAAACTATTACTGTCAATATTACCAAATTATGTAAAAACCTTGATGAAAACAATATAGTGATTTGATGAAATAAATGCAGCAATTGCATTTTATTGAATAAGTATGTAATTTATGAGTTATGTATATCTTTATTTATTATGTACCCAAACATTGCTGGCACACCAGCAGAACAACAGGACATACACAGTCATAATTCAATTAAGCAGTCTTGATAGTTCGTTTTTAGTCAAGTAAAAAAGTATAGCTTTACATATTTAAACATTTTGCCATTATGAAGGTCTATTTGTCAAAGCAGAAGAGGGCATTATATTTAACAGTTTGTTAGTTTAAGATTGTAAAATACTGAAATGTCTGGTGTCTGGGTCTCCATCTGGTTCTTTTCTCCCTCAAATATGAGGAGTCGGCCCAGATACAAGAAGCTGCTTTTCTCTGTAGGCTCAAGAGACTGATGTTTCTCTGTATCCTGATTCCATGTACCTTTTCAGAGATAATCGGTCTGCCCTGTTTTCTTTGTTGACTGTCCTATAATAACCATTCTGCATACAGTTGTCCCTAGGTATCCATAGGGCATTGGTTCCAGGACCAGTGATACCAAAATTCATGGATGCTCAAATCCCTGATACAAATTGGCATAGTATTTGCATAAAAATATGCACATCCTCTTATATACTTGAAATCATCTTTAGATTCCTTATAATACCGAACACAATGTAGGTGTTATGTAAAGAGCTGTTTTACTATATTGTTTAAGGAATAATGACAAGAAAAAATAGACACCAGCCTGGGGAACATGGCAAAACCCTGTCTCTACCAAAAATACACAAATTAGCCAGGTATAGTGGTATATGCCTGTAGCCCAGCTACCTGGGAGCCTGAGGTGGGAGGATTGCTTGAGCCCAGGAGGTTGAGGCTGCAATGAGCTGTGAGTGTGCACTGACCTCCAGCCTGGGCAACCAAGTGAGACCCTGTCAGAAAAGAAAAAAGAAAAGAAGAAAAGACAAAAGAAAAGAATAAAGAAGGGAAGGGAAGGAAAGGGAAGGGAAGGGAGAGGAGGGGAGGGGAGGAGAGGGGAGGGAGACAAGGGAAGACAGACACAACCATCCTTTTTTGTTTTGCAGAGTATTTTCCATTCAAGGTTGGTTGAATCCATGGATGCAGAATCCATATAGGGAGGCCCAACAATATTTTTTAAGCTCTCTCTGAAAAGATATGCAAAGTAGCTCCAGAAACTTGTTTGAATTTGAACTCAGTACATTAATTGATTTTGTTTTTAAGTGTTTTTTTATGTATTGTTAACAGGCTGTGTCAACATTGTTGATGTTTTCTATATCTCAATAATTTTGTTTGTTTGTCTTGTTAAATAATTGAAAGGACACTGGACTAGGACCCAGGAAACCCAAACTCGATTCCTGATTATTCTCTTATTCAGTATGTTGAATCACTGTAAATGTCCCCAACTTCCCAATAGAAATTGTCATTTCCCAATAGAAAATGTCAATGGTAATGTCAGCATATTTCCATAAGAACATGCGAAAAATTATATTAGAGGATCTACTTTTTTTTTTTAACTGCGAAAGGAAAGTATCTATGTTGCAGAGCTATTCACAGAACTGTGGAATAAAGAATTAGGGCACAGTTGAGCTAAACAAGTTGTAGTATAAGCGAGAAATTATTATTACAGCTTCATAATCCAACAAAAACAACCCATAGCACCATTAGGGACCACAAAGCATAAAGATGCATAAATCATTGTTTCACATCAAGGAGCTTTCTGTGCACAGTGATTGATGGTCTTGTCCCTGAATAGGTGTGCAGTGCTATGGAGAGCCAAAAGAGAAAGTGGTATGTCCACATGGAGACCGGAAGGATGGAATTTACCTGGACCTGCATGATAGAGAGGAAGGGACACAGGTAAGACTATTGTCTATGTTGAAAGACTGGAGCAAATTTTGGTAAAGAAAAGTTTGACTACAGCATAGCACACATGTGGAGGAAAACCTAGGACATAAGCCAGTATAGATGACAAGCTAAGAAATTGGTTTAGGCAGAAGGGGGAGCTAGAGCAAATCAGCTCACATGCTCTCTGGGTCTTCTGTTTACACTGTAGTATTACAGGGGTTAGAAGGTAGCAAGTCCTAGAGAAGTGTGATGTGTAAGTTACTGCCATTCAACATTGTAAACAGCTAGGCAAAAGCAGAAAAAGTTCCAAAAGGTCTGTGCATGGACTCAAAGGATCCTTAGGCATGGGAGAAATTCCTAGAACTATAGGAAGAGTTAGAAGTTGATGAAAAAGAAAGGATTATGAGATGCCTGAAGGTGCTCACTCACACTGCAGTGGCTACAACACCCTACAAGATACAAAGTGGTCTCTGTTAACCCTTTCCTCATCAAGTCCTACATCTTCTATTTCACTATTATTCCCCCTATGGGGTCCCTTCTCTCACATCTAATGCTACTGCCTTGGACGTGGTCCTCTGGATCTCTTGAATAGCATATGCAGCTCTGCAAAGTTTTGCACTGAAATGCAAAATTCATTCACATGAATTTCAGTTAAAGTTAAATGATGCCAAATCAGTTCCTGCAGGATATGAGAAACAAGAATGCTCTGAGCCACCGATGGGAGAAAAGGATGTCTGGACTATTGGAATAATTTGTTCTTACTACTTCTGGACTTGACCAACTTCAGTCCACCCTTTATGCTGCCAAAAGAGAAAAAGTGGAAGAAGGTGATTCAATCAAGTCCAACCAGGGACTTAGAGGTCATCTTTTCCTGGCTTTCCCAAAGCTTAGGCCATCACTTGCAAATAAAAGGGATCCCCAGGTCCCTCCTGGGCCTGCTGGATCAGTCTCCAAGGAAGGGCCCAGGATTCCATGTGTTTAACGACCTGAAATCCCCCAGCAGATTCCTATGCTCAGGTAATTTGGGAAAGCACTGATAGATCCCACCACCTTTACTGCAGATGAGAAAACTCAGATCCTGGGAGACACTTCAGTTACAGAAGTCCAGAAAACAAGGGCCAGGATCAGAATGGAGAGAATGGAAGGCAGAATAGTTGCAGATGAAACTGTAGACCTTATCATCATCTCACTGGTGTCTATGCCAGAGCCCCATCTGAGATTCACCTTGGGCTCCTGGGAATGTGGGATCCTGGCAGCGGGCAGCCTCCCTCCCACTCCTTCGGCCCTGTGGGGCCACAACAGCTGTGACTCTTGAGCAGTGGAAAGGAAGAAAGGAAGGAGGTGAGGAAAATCCTGGACTGTGTTGCCTCTGAGGAACCAGGATCAGGCAGAGCATGGGGTAGTTTTGCATCCAGCTTCTATTTGTCCAGAGACAGCTGAAGATGAGCAAGATCTACCTAAGGGCAAAACTGTGAGCCCAGCAGTACTTATCCCTGGAGCTTCCAGCCTTCCTTTTTTGCTTCCTATCTCCCCTCACGAGTGTCCTTGCCTTTTCTTTCCCCAGCATTTCCTGTGCTCAGCCCTTTCCTCCATACACCCATAGAAACATCTTGTGGTTGTTTATCCATACTTTGAAAGCTGTTTTGCTTGGCTTGGTATTTGTTCTCTCCAGCCTTTCCACCTGCTTTGTCTTAAGTATTAATATAAGGCCTAAAAGAATAAAGTATTTCAGATAACAGTAGCAGTGAAAAATATTTGTAATAGGAGACCAAGAATCCCAACTTGCCCTTGAAATTATAAGATTGCCTTAAAATTTTGTTTAGCCATTTAACACATTTACTGAGCAGTACCTTTATAAAGCACTGTGTTAAATATTTGGCATTCAGGAGAGAATAAGGGGAATACGTAGAAAAATGAACCAGTCCTGGTCCGTCCCTTTGAGTTGCCCACAGTCTGGTGAGGATAAAAATTCCAAGAGATAACACGGTATGATGGAGACATCCATAACATAGATAGGAGCCTAGGGGAGGGGTTAGTTAACCTCTGGTCTAAAACAAGGCTTTACAGAGAGGCTACAATTGAATTTGAACTTGAAGCATAAGATGGTTTTCACTTGGGCGTTAATAGGATGAAGGAAGCTGCGTATAAAAGGTAACAGATACTTGGAAAAGTTTGTCATGTTCAAAGGGAAAAAACAAAACAGAAGATAGGTATGGAAAGAGAGAAGAATGAATGGTAAGGAATAGATAGAAATGATGCTTATAAAGTAGGTTGGTAAGTAAGTACTGTAACAGACTTTATTTTCCAAAGATGGTCTCATCGATACATATTCCATCCCACAGTATGGAGCTTTCATTCCTTCATTCAGAGTGAGGTCTTCTTGCAGGGCTCCAGATGTCACAGAGCAGTAAAAAGTCATCCCTGCTGTATTCTGCCCAAATGTCTACCCATGGTAACCATGAGAGATGATAAATCACTATTGTTTTTTGAAGCCACTAAATAATTTTTTATACAGCAATAAAATAACAGATACAAGTCATGTCAAGGAGTTGCTTGTTGGGAGAAATAATTTTTTTTTCTTTATAAATTAAAACTAACAAACACTGGGGAACCAGTGAAGGTGTTTTCATCAGGGAATGGCCTAAGAATTACAAATGAGAAAGACAGGCCTGGTGGCAATATGGAAATAGGTGGTGGGGGAAGGGCTGCTTAGAGGCTAGGATAATGTGAGAAGGCTGTCACAGTTATCCAGGCCAGGCAGAAGGGATGGCAGGGCTGGAAAGTGATTTCCATTTTTAAGGAATACTTTCTTAATTTTAGTTTTGTTTTTAACTCTTTTACTTTCATGTAACCAAAAAGTGAGAAGCAAAATGCTTGAGCTGATTCTCTACCACTTCCCACTGTGAAGAATCAACCTTTTCCTCTGCTCCCTTAGATCCAGATCCTAGACTTTTAGAGTCTATTGTTGCGATGCCCTCATTCCTCCCTAATGCTGTCTAGTGGCAAAAAAAAAAAAAACACCTGCTCCTCTTAATTGGTTTCTTTCTCCTTTTTTTCTCTTCACGTTTGAAGGTCATGATGTCAGTCTCATCACCTAGACTTTCTGCTGCCTCTAGGTCATCCAGGTTCAGAAGGAACATTAGTTCTGGGGTTCTCTAGGGGGTGTGGCAGGACATATTTGAGTGAAAGAGAATCTCAAGTGTTGGGGAAGTAGATCCAGCCTTTTTAACATAGAAAAGTATAACAATGAAATTTATGAGACTTACATGATTAATATTGTTACAGGACAGGGGTCCCGATTCAGACCCCAAGAGAAGGTTCTTAGATCTCACCCAAGAAACAATTGAGGGTGTGTCTGCTGTGCAAAGTGAAAGCAAGTTTATTAAGAAAGTAAAGGAATAAAAGACTGGCTACTCTATAGACAGAGCATCTCCGAGGGTTTATTTTTTGTTGATATGCTAAACGGGGTGGATTATTTATGCCTCCCCTTTTTAGACCATATAGGGTAACTTCCTGACATCATGATGGTGTTTGTAAACTCATGGCGCTGGTGGGAGTGCCGTAGTAAGGATGACCAGAGGTCACTCTTGTGGCCATCTTGGTTTTGGTGGGTTTTGGCCGGCTCCTTTACTGCAACTGTTTTATCAGCAAGGTCTTTATGACCTGTGTTTTGCGCTAACTTCCTATCTTATCCTGTGACTTAGAATGCCTTAACTGTCTGAGAATGCAGCCCAGTAGGTTTCAGCCTTATTTTACCCAGCTCCTATTCAAGATGGAGTTGTTTTGGTTCACATGCCTTTCGCATTACTGCATACTATTTGAATACTGAAGGAATAATCATGTATTTATTAGTACAAGTGATTTAGCTGCATAAAGTAGTGTTAATTATATGATAGCCTTCACCACCTAAAGCAGGACTCTTTAATTGCTACCATTGTCTAGTATACATGGTAGAGTGCAAACGTCTAAGGGATATTTAGAAAAGTGAAGCAGGCCAAAAAGAAAATGAATTAAAATTTTTTCTCTACCTCATTTATGCTTTATTCTCCCTGCTAAATAATAAAGTCATCTCTAAATTTAAGAATCGTTGGCAATAAAATCTTACATTCATTGTCATGCATTCTTTTTCATATTACTAGGATGTTTTATTCCACTTTTCTAGAATTTATTGAGCAATTTCTTTCTACCAGAATCTTACTCATTATCTTACTCCATCCTCACATCAAGTCCACAATCTTATTTTTAATTTTCATTTTACAGTTAAGACAACCTTTCCCAAGCTAAGTGACATGCTCAAGGTTAAGTAGCTCATAATGATAAAGCAGAGCCTTGAGGCTAGATATTTTGACTTTTCAATTCAGAATGCTTCTCGCTACATGCCAGAAAATGTAGTGGATTTAGGCCATAGCTTTACAACGACAGTAACTGAAGGCAAATTGCACAGTTATAATCATTTAATTTGTTTTTATCCACAAAGTGACACACTGACCGATCATATTCAAATGGTTGGATGACTGTTCAGATCTTCACTGCTAAGTCTTTTAATATGGGCGGCCTTTCGCTAGTCCTGTGCAAGGATTTACCCCAGATCTCAATCATTCTCTATTAGGTCATGAAAACTTGGCAGAGTGTCATGATGCTTAACAATCCAGATTCTGGAACCAATTATCTGGGCTCAGATCCTAACTCTGCCACTTGTTATCTGTGACCCGGAGCAATTATTTAACCTCCCTATGCTTTAGTTCCTTTGCTTTTTAAATGTGGATAACAATAGTGCCTCTCTCTCTCTCTTTTTCCTTTTTTGGTTAAATGAGTTAATATGGATATAGTACTTGGAACATTGCCTGGAACACAGTAAATGCTAGTTAAGCATTAGACATTATGATTATTGTTGTCATCATTATTACCACAATTCCAAGGAGCTAACAGCAATAAATAAATAATTATGGACTGATCGCAGTGGCTCACACCTGTAATCCCCCCGAAGCAGGCAGATCACCTGCAGTCAGGGGTTCAAGACCAGCCTGGCCAATATGGTGAAACCCCATCTCTACTAAAAATACAAAAATTAGCTGGGCATGGTGATGCATGCCTGTAATCCCAGCTACTCAGGAGGCTGAGACATGAGAATCACTTGAACCTAGGCAGTGGAGGTTGCAGCAAGTGGAGATTGTGTCACTGCACTCTAGCCTGGGCGACAGAGCAAGACTCCATCTCAAAAAAATAATAATAAAATAAGTATGGAATCAGTATGGCAATTTAATACCACACATTTATATGTATATGTATGTGTGGATATATGTATATATAACTTTTTTATAGGCAAATTTTCCAACCAAGATTTAAGGGTTTCTATTGTCTGATACTTAAATACTTGCAGAATCTCTTTCTCTCTTTGATCATCATGGTTGCTAGACAAAATAAGTCATGACTTGTACTGATTTGCTAGGGCTTCCATAATGAAATACCATAGTCAGGACAGCTTAAAAAAACAGAAATTTATTTCTCATAATTCTGCATGCTGAAAGTCCAAGATCAAGGTGTTGGCAAGGTTGGCTTCTTTTGAGGCTTATCTCATTGGCTTGCCGATGGCTGGGCTGCTATCTTGTGCCTCTTCACATGGTCTTTGCTCTGGGCACGTACCTCCCTGGTATTTCTCTGTGTGCCCAGATTTCTTCTTATAAGGAGACCAGTCAGATTGGATTAAGGTGACCCTAAGGACCTCGTTTTAACTCAATCACTTCTTTAAAAGTCTTGTCTCCAAACATAATTACATTCTGAGATAGATGGGTTAGAATTTCAACATATGAACTAAAGTGAAGGGAAGGGCACAATTCAGTCCATATATGCCTATTTAGCCTATTTTATCTTGATGTATCTACTGGGTGGAAGCTGTGATCTTTCACTAGTGTTATATAATTTCCTAGGATCACCCAGGGATATTGTCCGTGGCAGGAGAAGACTTGCATAGACACCTGGTTGAAATATTGTGATTTGTAAAATCTTCTTGGCCTTTTGGCTAGATTCCTGAGTTCTAGGGGAAGGTAAGAGAGAAGTAGAGCCAGCCCTGAGGGATACCTTTGTGACTTGTCATTGTCCTATGTGCGTATATGCAACATATAACCATATGGAACTCAGAAAGTGTATCTGCTGGAAAATTTATTTTATTTTATTTTTAGGGTCTTGCTCTGTTGTTCAGGCTGGAATATAGTGGTGCGATCAGAGCTCCTGGTAACCTTGAACTCCTGGGCTCAAGTGATCCTCCCATCTCAGCCTCCCAAGTGACTGGCACTACAGGAATGCACCACCATGCCCCATTAATTTAAGAAAAAAAAAATTAGAGACAGGATATTGCTATGTTTCGAAGCTAGTCTCAAACTCCTGGCCTCAAGCGATCCTCCCATCTCAGCTTCCTAAAGTGTTGGGATTACAGGCACGAGCCACCACACCCAGCTTATGGTTTTACTTCAAGGTGTTCTGATCATTTAACTTGAAAATTGCTCTAAGTTGACTCTTTCAAGGCATTCATTAGAGTACCTGAACAGAAAGAAAAGGAAGAAGATTGGAAGGAGTGGCTAAGAATGGAATGGCAGAGCAAGGAAAGCCCTGATTCACATCTTTTCTATCTGTCAACTCTGACGTGCAAGAATGTTTCTATAATGGTACAAACTCCTGCACTGGACTTAATCAACTGACTCTAATCATTCTATTACTCAGTCTTCTGCCTGTCGTAACATCTTTGAGGGGGCTTGACTCTCCTTGGCGGCAGCCATGAGCAGGTTAGCAATTGAGGCAGGAGACTACCACTGGTTATTAGTTATTAATGGCCTAAGGTTACACAAAGGAAGTTTTATCAGTTACTGATAACCTGAATTAATTCAAAGGGTGCCATATCAGGAGGAAGTGTTCCAGTGCTGGAGCTGCTTCCCATGCAGCAGTGATCTATTTTTAGCCTATGGGATAAGGAGGATTCACAAACACTAAGTTTATTTGAAGTGATTATGGCTGCATTAGTGGAAGGTCTGGCAGAATTGCACAACCAAGTCATTCTCAAACTTGCTGGTATGGTATTGTTAGTTTTATTTACAAACCAAGTGCATCTTCCTTTGACCTCATCTTTCATCTACTGCATAAATCTTCCAAAACTCCTCCCTAGACCTTCTCCAAGGTAGAGGTAGCTAGATAACATGTTGGTTGGTCTCTAGGAAAGTTTTACCTAATTTGAAAGTGGCTTTACTCTAACATATTATTAATGTAAGGAGAGGCTATGTAACTAGGGCAATGGGGTGGTCCAGTTCAATATCAGCAAGCTTCAAAATGATCTTGTCCGATTTTCTCTGTTTTTCCAGAATTCACTGACTTCATACATTCTTGTCCTACTATTTAACTTAAACATTTTTGTTTCTAAAGTTGATGTTCTTTTTGATCAATAATACTTGCTGCTTCTTTGCTTTTTTATTCTTTGTAAGATTTTTATCTACTTACAGAAAGAAGTGAATCCCTCAATTTTTTCACTTCCTCTTCTCTGATCTGTCTCCCTATAATAATAACAAGAGAATAATGAGTTTAATTTATCTGGCTAAAATCATGTTCAAATTATTGATAAGATTATGAAATAGCTGCGAGGTAGCTGTGAGCTTTGAATTTACAGTCACTGGGGCTGACTGCCTTATAATTCCACTGTTGACCAACTTTGTGAGCCCACATAAATTTTATAATCTCTCTGAGTTTTGGCTTCCTGATATACAAAATGGGGCAAGGAATATCCCAGGATTATCCTGAGAATTATGTAAGGTATCATGTATAAAAACGTTATACCTAGCACAGGATCTCACCCATAGTAAGTACTTGGCATATTTCACTTAAACCCAAAGTTTCATATTACTAAACTTTCATAAAAAAAACTTTCTCTTATGGTAAATTTCAAACATACCCAAAAGGAGATTGAAATTATAATAAGCCTCAGTGTACCCATTACCCATCTTTAACACTTATCAACAATTTACCAAATGCATTTTACCTCTCTTCACTTTTTTTCTGCAGTATTTTAAAGCAAATCCTAAAAATTAAGCTATGTCACATGTTAAAACTTTAGTATGTGTCTGTAACTTACCACTGTAACATTATTTTATCTAATATAATTAAGAGGAATTCCTTAATATACTCTATCACCCAGTCCATATGCAAATATTCTTTGTTTTCTTAAAGGTGTCTTTTTAAGTCAATTTTTGGAATTAGAATCCAAACAAGGTTCACATATTGCTTTTATTGTTATATCTCTTAAGTTTGTTTTGAAATAGTCCTCAATCTCTTGTTATTTTCTTTATGACATTGATTTGTTCAAAACCAAAAATATCATTTGTGTTATGGGATATTTACATTATGGATTTAGCTGATTACTTACTCACAGTTTTGTTTCAATTGTTCCTGTATTGTCTGTATTTCATGTAAACTGGGGGTTTGATCTACAGTCTTGATTAGATTTATGTTCAAATTTTATAGGCAAGAATATCTTATAAGTGGTGTTACAGTTGGCAATCTTCTGAGGATGAATAATGATGTATTTTTAACTATTTTAAAATCAATCTTAGAAATCTTTCTCTGCCACAAACCCAGGCATATCATGACCTTGGTGGTAGTTCCATTCAGTTGATTATAGAACTCTTTTACTTTATATTGCCTGCTATATGTAGCTGTATTGGTATGTTGTTGGTCTTGTTTGTTTATTTTCAAAAAAGGTACTGTTTTGGAAATTATGTGCCCCTAAGGCTAGTGAATCAGTTATTTTTTGTCACTCACCATTTGCTTCATATATGTAGATACTGACTTAGAATTAGTGTTGAGTCACAGTATATTTAAAACAATGAGTCGTTACCTCAAATGGATATAATAGGAATTATTCAGAAGACAATAATCATCTTTTCTGTGATCATGACCTAACTTAAAGGTGACTGAAGTTTTAGATTCTGGGTAAGTCAGAATCCCCAAATAGCTTTCCCTCAATTATCTAGACATTCTTTTGAAACATATTATATGTTTCAAGGCCACATATTATATGATTCCTTTATATGAAATGTTCCAAGTAGACAAATCCACAGAAACAGAAAGTAGATTAGTGGTTGGCTAGGGCTGGGGAGAAGGTGGAGGAAATGAGGATTGGAAGCTAAAGAGACCCATGTTCTAAAATTGATTGTGGTGATGAATGCACAATTCTATAGGTATACTAAAAGGTATTAAATTGTATACTTTACTTGATAAGTTGTATGATATGTGAATCTTATCTCATTGTAGCTGTTTAAAGAAAAAAATAATGTGGTTATTGCAGGAAGGTCAAGAAGGATGAATACTGAGAAAAGGCTATAGAATTTTACACTTATAAATTCCTTGGTGACCTTTAAAGAGGGACTTGCTTCTCTAAATTGGTGGGGACAGAAGTGCAAGGGTGAAGAGGAAGTGGAGGCAGAGTTGTCTTTCCAGAAGTTTGGTCATGAAGGATGAGGCCATAGGACACAAGCTCCTCTAACTTCCCTGTAATCAGTCTCAACATTTATTTTTAAAATTTTATGTATAGCTTTCATTTCCTAAGAACACCATTTGTTGGGACTGGGGCTTGCCTTTCCACCTAAGTTCTTGAGCTCACTTTCCACCCTTAGCTTCAGAATCTTGCCTCAATTATTGTGTCCTTACTGAACTGAACCATGAAAAGACATCAGACAAACACAAATTGAGAGACATTCTAGAAAATAATTGACTTGTAATGTTTATAAATGTCAAGATCAAGAAAAGCCAGAAAGGACTGAGAAACCGTTCCCATTTGAAGGAGACTAAGAAAGTGTGACAATTAGATGTATCACATGATTCTAGAATGGTTTGTTTTGTTATAAAAGACATTATTGGCCAGGTGCAATGGCTCATGCCTGTCATTCCCAGCACTTTGGGAGGCTGATGCAGGCGGATCACCAGAGGTCGGGAGTTTGAGATCAGCCTGGCTAACAAGGTGAAATCCTGTCTCTACTAAATATACAAAATTAGCTGGGCATGATGGTGCATGCCTGTAATCCCAGCTACTCCAGGGGCTGAGGCAGGAGAATCCCTTGAACCCGGGAGGCAGAGGTTGCAATCAGCCAGGATCACATCACTGCACTCCAGCCTGGGCGACAGAGTGAGACTCAGTATCAAAAAAAAAAAAAAAAAAAAGGAAAAGAAAAATGACATTATTGAGACAATTGGTGAAATTTTAAAGGGGTCTGAGGATTAGACAGTAGTTATACAGTAGTAATATATTCATGTTAATGTCCCAATTTTGATGGTTATAATGTGTACACATGGGAGGTTGTCCTAGTGTGTAGGCAATACTAAAGTAAATGGGTTTGTAACCATCATGGTAACCACAATGCAAAACTTATAATAGATTCACTGAAAATATTAAAGCAATAAATTAAAACATACTACCAGAGAAAATTGCTTAACCACAGAGGAAGACAGTAAGAAAGGAAGAAAGAGAGGAGCTGCAAAACCACCAGAAAACAAGCAACAAAATGGCAATAGTGAGTCTTTTCTTATCAATTTCCAATTAAAAGGCACAGACTGAATGCAGAAACAAAACCCAACTATATGCTGTCCATAGGAAACTCACTTCATCTAGAAAGGTTTGCATAGACTGAAAGTGACAGGGCAGAAAAAGATATTCTAGGCAACTGGAAATCAAAAAATGAGCAGAAGTAGCTATACTTATATCAGTTCAAATAGGTTATAAATCAAAGGCTACAAAAAGAAATAAAGGAAGATCAGTACATAACGATAAAGTGTCAATTCAACAAGAGGATGTAGTAAATATAAATGCATATGCCCTCAACACAGGAGGCCCCAAATGTGTAAAGCAAATGCTAATAAATCTAGAAAGAGAGATAGACTATGATACAATAGTAATTGGTGACTTTAATACCCCACTCTTAGTAATGGACAGAGCATCCAGACAGAAAATCAACAAAGAAATATTGGAGATAAACTATACACTAGACCTAATAGTTCTAACAAATGTTTATAGAACATTTCACTCAACTGCTGCAGAATACATATTCTTCTCATCAGCACATGGAACATTTTCCAGAAAAGACCATATCTTAGGCCACAAGACAAGATCAACAAATTACCATAAAAGTACAAACTATATCATGTATCTTTTCTGACCACATTGGAATAAAACTAGAATCAATAACAAGAGGAACCTCAAAAAATACACAAACACATGGAAATTAAACAAATGAAAATGTAAAGAAAACATACCAAAATTTAAGGGATTATCATTGTATAGGTGGTTCATTGTTGACCAAAACATTGCTTTGTAGTGAATGACATATATATAATATTGTATCTATGATATTTTGTGTGTGTGTACATATATATATGTACACACACACACACACACATTCCAGTTGCATGAAATAGGGGAGTATGTATGTGTGTGTGTGTGTATACACACATACCTACCTATAGGTATGTATATATACACACACACACACACACATACATAACTTGGTTTTATTTATATATTTAGTATGTTATATATATATATATACGTATATCATACTAATTAAAACATACTACCTATTAGAAATACTATTATATATATATATATAACCAAGCAAAAAAAAATCAAATAAAGTTTTAGAAAAGAAAAATATAATAATTGAAAATAAAAATTCAATATTTGACATTTAAATAATAGATTAGACATAGGTCAAGAGAGAATTAGTAAACTTGAAGATAGAGTCAAAAAAATGTTTTGACTGTAGTTTAGAGAATCAAAAAGATGAAGTATGTGGAAGAGGTAAAAAGATGGAGCTTAGAGAGTGAAGGACTAACAAATGTTTGATTGGAATTTCAAAAGAGGATAATAGAGAGAACTGGGAAGAGACAATATTGGAAGAGATAATGGCTGAGAATTTTCCAAGAATGGTAGAAAGACAATCAATAATTATTTTTTAAATTGTCAAAAAGTTCAGGGAAATACCAAAGGGAAGCTGAGTTTTTAGCTGAGAAGAACGTCATGCAAAATGGACTTTTCAAAAAAAATGCTGGAGTAGAATAACCAACAAACAGTTCATTTCATCAGGAAAATAACATTTTCAAAATTATATATACAAATAAGGCTTCAATGCATATGCGGTAAGAATAACAAAACCATGAAGAGAAACAGATAAAGCCACTATCATGGTGAGAGATTTTGACACAACTCTTTTACAACTCTCAATTTCTCAGATTGATAGATCCAGGAAAAAAAAATCAGTAGGTTATGTGGAGAACACACACTGGTGTTTTAACAAATTTAAATGTGATATATTATGATTATGCTTTTTGACCAGAGAGTAATGAATTTCTGTAATTAACACAAAAATAACTTTAAAAATTCCCTACATTTTTATATTTAAAATGCCCCTCTAGACAACTAATGGATCAAATAAAATCATAATGGAAAACAGAAACTAATAGAACTAACCTATAACCAGAAAATACATGTTATAAAAAATTTTGGATGAACTAAAACTGTACCTATGAATAAATTTATTACATTAAATGCTTATTCTACCAGTTATCAGTTAAAACTAAAGGATGACATTGTGGTCTTGATACAAGGATATGCAAAAACATCAATGGAAGAGAATGGTCTATGCATAACAGATCAATACATGTAGGGACATTTTTGATTTATGACAAAGCAATGAGGGAAACAACACTTTTTTCAATAGAGTGCTAAGTCAAATAGATACCCACATGGGATGAAAACTATCTCACATTACACATGAAATTAACTGCAGGTGGTTTGCAGACTTAAATGTGTAAATTAAATCAATAAGATTTGAGAAGATAATATAAAAAATTATATTTTCATAATATTACAGTTGGGAAAGACTAGATGTGGGCAAAAAGTATTAATTATAAAATAAGGATGACTAAATGGAAATATACTAGCATCAAGAGCTTTTTATCAGGAGAGACACAATGAAGAAAATGCCTTCGTAAGCCACAAAATAAAGGGAGGATATTTACACATACATAACTGGCAAAAGCTCATATCCAGATATATCAAGAACTTATACAAATAAATGTAAAGACAGACCGTCTAACAAAAATTGAGTCATGGACTTGAAAAGACATTTCACAAAAAAAGAAACCCAAATAGCAAATTAACATATGGGAAGACAATTGGCCTCATTAGTAATCAGGGAAATGTAAACATAAGCCACCTTCAAACTATTACATATTCACCCAAATGGCTTAAATGAAAAAGGACTGATTCTATCAAGTGTTGGTGAGGATGTTGATTAATAGGAACTCTGAAACACTTTTAATGGTATAAATTAATACAACACTACAACACTTTGGAAAATCCTCTAATTTAATAGAGTTAAAGAAATAAATACCTTATCACTGGATATATTGAGTATGGGAATATATACAAGAGAATAACATGCACATGTGCAGCAAAATACATGTATGAGAAATATGATGAACTGAAGGTCATCACAAATGAGTTACCACTCATTTCATTGAGAGGTAGAGCTATTCCCCTCCTCTTGCATCTGCCCTGTCTTTGTGATTCTATATTCAAGAAAATGCAGTGGAAGTGATGCTATGCCAGTTCTGGGAGCAAGTTTTAATGGGGCCTGAAAACTGCTTTTTCATCTTGTGAAGCTCTGAGACTTCATTTAAAATGTTCAGTTCTCCTGCTAGAAAGACCATGTGAGGAACCCACATAATGAAGCTACAAGGAAACAGAGGGGCTCTGGAATTATATAGAGAGCATCTTTCTTAAGAAATATTTAAAATGTATACAAATTAAACCCAAACTAAATAGAAGGAAAGAAATGATAAACATCAGAGCAGAAATTAATGAAATAGAAAATAAACATACAATAGTCAACAAAGACAAAAGATCAATCTTTGAAAAGATTAATAAAATTGACAAACCACTAATGAGGTTAATTAAGAAAAAAAGAGAGAAGATACAAATAACTAATTCCAGGAATAATAAAAACATTATCTCTTCTTTTGCTGCAGATTTTAAAGTCTTACAATATGTTATACCTGACTTTATTGCAGTACATTTGAAAATGTAAAGTGGATAAATATCTTTTTAAAAACCACACACAAATTGCCAAAACTGACTTAAGAAGAAATAGAAATCTAAATGTTGCTATACCACTAAAGAAATTAAATCAGTAGCTAAAAAAACTTCTCAAAAAAAAACTCTGGGCCCATGGCTAATTCTACATAGCATTCAAGGAAAAAAAAATGTTCCAGGAAATGAGAAAGAAATTGAGTTTTTCTCATTTTCTCAGCTTGTAACTTTAATGCCGAAACTACATTACAAAAGTCCAAAATTATAGGCCAACTTCCCTAATGAATATAGTTCCAAAAATTCTAGATTCAATATCAGCAAACCTAACATAGCAGTATATTCAAAGGATTCTGAGTTGAACTTTCCCAGGAATGTAAGGCTAACTTAAAGTCAGTAAATGGCATAGTGAAAGTTATCATAACAGATTAAAGAAGAAAAATCATATGACCATCTAAGTAGTTGCACAAAAAGTGTCTGATAAATGTTAACATCCATTCATCATAAAAATTTAGCAAATGGGGGAAAAAAGGAAATTTTCTTAATCTTAAAAGTGTATCTATTTTCTAAAAAATACCTAGAACCAACATTATACTTAATGGTGAAAGGGTTAAAGTGTTCTCTTTAAGACCATTAACAAGAAAAAGATGGCTTTTGTGGGTCTAGCAGTATGCCAATCAAAAAAAAAGAAACAAAAAGTACACGGGTTTGAAAGTTGCTTATTAATAAGTGCTATGTTTGGGCATATAAAATCCAAAAGAACCTATGGTTAAAATATTAGACTTAATAAGGTTGATAGAAAATCAATTACACAAAAATCAATTATATTTCCATAGATTAGCAACAAACAGAAAATTAAAAATGCTTAAAATGATAACATTAGTAATCTAAAAATATCAAATGCCTAGGAATAATTTAAGAAAAAAATCTGTAGGACCACTTTAGAAAGATTTATAAGACTTTATTGAAGAATTTTAAAGGACACATTTAAATGAGAGATATTTTATGTTCATGTTTTCAAAGACAATACTGTAAAGATGCTCATTTGCCCCACATAGTTAACATATTTATGAAATTCCAATAAAACTGCCAAAAAGTCTTTTTGTGGAAGTTGAGAGGCTGATTCTAAAAAGGTACCTGGAAATGCAAAGCACCCAGGAAGTCAAAGTTACTCTTAAAGATGGGAGGACTTACTTGACAACAAGTCAAGATTTATTATAAAGCCATAGTAATTGAGTCGGTGTGGTATTCGTTCAGGGATAAAGAAATAGACCATTGGAACTGACTACAGAGCCCAGAAACATCTCCACTTGAGGAATGACAGAGGTACACTGCAGAGCAGTAGAAACAACGGGAAAACAAATGAAGCTGAAACAATTGCTGTTCAAATGGGGAAAAATGAAATTCAACCCCTATCCTACACCAGACATAAAAATCAATACTAGATGATTAAAAACCTAAAGAGCAAAATTAGAAATCTCTAAGAAGATTGTATAGAGGAATGACCTCAGAGTTCGAGAAGGGTTTCTTAAACAAGATGTAAAACACCAATTGATCAATTGGACCCCATCAAAGTTAAACATTATGGGGCATTAATTTTGTATTCTTTTTCTTAAAGAAGGTACCCAAATTGTATCACTTCAGTCCCCACAAAGCCTGGATCTGAGTCTAGTCCTTTCAAATAATACATTCTTTTCTTCCTAAGCAAAGTTTATTCCTAAAGACAGTATTCTAGACATAGAATACATTTCTGTTTCTTTCTTAATCCTCTGCTATTTTCTTCCTAACTCTTAGGTTTGTAATAATGTCACTGAGATCTTTCTGTTTCTGAGTCCCAGAAGAATATTATAGTCTCTTTATAACAAGGGCTTTTATTCCTTTTGATTTTTTCTTGAATAGAACAGTTTACCATTTTGTGGAAGTCTGCGAGCCACGAAGAGAGGCCTTGGCAGAAACAGAGACAGAATTGGCTGGAGCCTTAATCTTGGGCTTCTAGTGTCCCAAACTGTGGGAAAATAAACTTCCCACAAGTAAAGCCATCCAGTCTATGATATTTTGATATGGCAGCCCTTGTAGATGAAGACAGGGACATTCAAATACTAGATATTTTTGAGGAGTTTCTGCCCCTTGTAGTTTATATAGGATTGGATTAAAGCAAGGACCAACCCTTGGCTTTTCTCATGTAGAAAACAGCAGTAAACCCTCCGGGTTGTTTAGACTTAGCAGTCTAAGATTGTTCAAAAGAGTTGTACTACTCTGGGGAGATGATTCTACTGTAGCTTGGGAAAAGCAGAGTTCTCAAGGAAGTGATGGCAAAGAAGGGCCTGCATTGACAGCAGCAGCACCAAGGGCAGACTTTGGAGCAGATACAGAGCTGGTGACAGAAGTGGGAATGAGGATGACAGTCTCGAGCCACCTCCAAACCTACTGGAAAGACAGGAGCTCCTAGTCCTTCTAAATGGATGGGTCACAGATTTTTGTCATCTAAATCGAAGGTAAGCATGGCATGGGCCAAAAATGTTACATTCCTAAAAATGAGCTGAAACATGCGTCCTTGTAAATTCCACCCATTGGTTCTAGTCCTGTCTCTCGACCAACAGGAAATGCATCTACTTTGTCATCCACATCAAAGCCCTTTAAACAGTTCAAGACAATGACACTCTATTCTTTTTCCTCCAGAATAAACCTGGGAAGTTCCTTGCACTTCTTTTCATTTCCAGGTTATCTCCTCAGGCAAGTATTTTAATTTTGTCAATCCCTAGTTCCATTCTCTTCTTCTCTTTTAGTTCATGCTGGAGAAATATTGCAAGCCTTTGGTGTAGTGTCCAAACCTAGTTCCATTTTAAAGGTTTTTCTGTTTGTTTTTTTAAAATTTATTTGTGCCATAAATTTAAATGTTTTGGGACTGTGACATTAGCTCTATTTAGTTTAACTGTCTCCCTGAATGTTAGTAATATTTGCATGATTACTTAAGGAAGAGCCACGTAAAGAGTTGAGAAGCTTAGTATCTTGGGTCAGAGGTGGAATTTCCAGGAAAGTATATGCACATGCCTTGGTCAAAGATAATAATTTGAAAGTGCATATGTGAAACCGGAACAGACTCTTTATTGTTGGTTTGGAATTTTTTAAATATGTTTTGTTGTTGTTGTTACTGCTCTTATTTTTGACCAGAACTATAATGTTTCTCCTAATCCTCTTAACTCTTATGTCCTGACATATTCGTTCATTCAGTCTCATGAAATAAAGACATCAAAAAATGAAAATGAGGGCTGGAAATATGAGTGGTTTACATTCTTTAAGATAGTTCAAAAGTATGATAGAGAAAGAGACTCGAGCACACGCTGGCAAGTTCTTTTAGTAACATTGGGCACTATTCAAAATGGCAACATGCAACAATATTTTAGAAATAAACTGCTTTTTTAAGTCTGCTACTTTAAAAGTTTATTAAAATTTTAGTTGACAAACTCAAACTTCATCATGCTGAAAGGATGACCCCTACAAGTCTAGACAAAATTTTTTGTTCAAAAAGGCTGGATATGAGTTCCTCATTTTCCATGGTCAAAGACATCCTTCTCACTTTTAACTCTTAGGCCTCAAAATGAGACCATTTTTTCATACTTTATTTCACTTAGCATGTTTCTTACTATAACCAATTTGGCATCTATTGGTAATTGGCTTCTTAAAATAACTAGGCAACATCATAGAACTATTAGCAAATGACACCAATTTAAGATATTTCTCCAGGTCAATAATAATGAATCCCTGACTTCTCTGCCTCCATGTAGGGTACTCTTTCAGCATGGTGCTTTGGGAACAGAGGTTTCCTCCTTATCTTTCATATACCTTCTTTGCAATTAGTCTAAGAAAGGAACACAATAGAACGTGAGTTGTCCTCAGTGCTACTTTAATTCTGACAGGGGAATTGTGTGGAACTGCAGAAGGTAAGTAACAATAGCTAAGGTGTACTCAATGTGCCAGGCATTGTTTTTAAGTTTTTTAACCTATATTTATATGTAGGTAACATACAAATATAATACCTGTAATTGTTGTGAAGAATAATATTATAAATATATAACACCTGTAATTGTTGTGAAGAATAACATATAAATATATAACACCTGTAATTGTTGTGAAGAATAATATTATTCTTCACAACAATTACAGGTGTTATAACCATTACCATTTTGTAGACAAGAAGCTAAGGCACAGAGGACTTAAGTGACTTTCCCAAGGTTACCCATGTAGGTAAATGGAAGAGTCACATCCTCAACCCAAGCTGTCTGGCTCTCAAGTCTGTGGCTTGTAATTTAGTAACAAAAGGCTAAAAGAATTCTCAGGGATCATTTAGTCCAGTCTCTCCAATTCAGAATGAAAACACTGAGGCTCAGTGTGTACTGCCTAAGATGACCCCGAGTTAATAGTAAAAGAGGTATCCACTCCAAACTTAGTGTTCTTTGTACTTTTCCCATGGTAAATAACATTTGGTTTTTAGTACATCTGGCCACATCCCTCATTTCAGGTCCTTCTCTCGTGCTCTGTAGTTACCTAAGTGTGTTTTTTCTTTGGTTTTGTTCTGGCTTCTAGCCTTCCTTAATAAAGTAATGTTTTGGACTTTGTTTTGGCACTGCTGCTCCTGCTCTGCTCTGACAGGAAGGTGCCTCTCGGACAAGGTTTCCTGACTGCTGGAGCCACAGGTGTGTACTGGACTTGCAGCACACTCCCAAACCAAATGCTTAATGTGTTTCTCCCCACCTTTATCTGACCTTAAGCAATCAGTGTTCCCATTGCAGACAGTCCAATTACTCTGTATTCAATTTGGGCTTACCTTGGTTGCACATCTGAGCAGACACGGACTTGAAACTCACAGAGAGAGTGGAGGAAGGCTTTGATCTCAGAGATATCCTAAAGGCAGGCTATACACCAGGCACTTTTTCCATTGAAACAGAGACATTCAAGGTGCCTTTGGACATTCAAGGACACATATTTGGAAGTGGATTAATTAGTAATAGGTGGTCTAAGCCATCCATCAAGAAGTATTTTTAAAAACAGATATAATTCACATACCATAAAGTTCACTCTTATATAGAATTTACTTATTTTTAGTATACTCCCCAAATCATATAACTGTCATCACTCCTTAATTCCAAAACATTTTTATCAGTTTCAAAAGAAATCTGTACACATTAGAATCACCTCACATTGCCCCTTCCTTGTCCCCTGATCTGCTTCCTGTCTCTATGGATTTACCTATTCTGGATATTTCATATCAGTGGAATCATATAATATGTGGCTTTTTGTGACTGATTCCTTTCACTTAGCATAATATTTTGAGGTTCATCCCTCCTTTATTGCTGAATAATTCTTTGTATGACAATACTACATTTTGTTTATCTATTATCAATTGATGGATATTTGGGTTATTTCTACTTTTCAGCTATTATGAATAATATTCCTTTAAATATTTGTGTACAAATATGTGTGTGGACATGTATTTTCAGTTCTCCTGGGTAGAGACCTAGATGTGGCATGGCCAGGTCATATGGTAATTCTATGTTTAAGTTATTGAGGAACTTCCAGATTGTTTTCCAAGAGGGCTGCATCATTTGTCTTCCACCAGCAATGTTTGAGGCTCCAATTTCTCCATATCTTTGTTAACACTTATTATTATCCATTTTCGTGATTATAGCCATTTACATTAGTTCATTCTCACGTTGCCAATAAAAACATACCTGAGACTAGGTGACTTAGGAAGGAAAGAGGTTTAATTGGCCCACAGTACTACAGGGCTGGGGAGGCCTCAGAAAACTTAGAATCACAATGGAAGAGGAAGCAAATGCATTTTTCTTCACATGGCGGCAGCAAGGAGAAGTGCCCAGCAAAAGGGGAAAAGCCCCTTATAAAACCATCAGATCTTGTGAGAACTCACTCACTATCACCAGAACAGTAGCATGGAGGTAACTGCCCTCATGATTCAATTACCTCCCACTGGGCCCCTCCTCCCGCCACGACACATGGGGATTATGGGAACTACAATTTAAGATGAGATTTGGGTGGGGACACAAACAAACCATATCACCATCATAGTACTAGTAAAATGCCATCTCATTGTGGTCTTGATTTGCATTTCTCTAATAATTAATGATGTAGAGCATCTTTTTATTGATTAGCCATTTGTATATTTTCTTTACAGAAATATCTATTCAAATCCTTTGTCCATTCTTAAATTGGGGCACCTTTTTATTGATAATTTTTAAGAGTTATTTATATATTCTGGATATTAAATCCTTATTAGATATAAGATTTTCAAGTATTTTCTCTCATTCTGTGAGTTGTCTGTTCACTTTCTTGATAGTGTTCTTTGACGCCAAAAGCTTTTAATTTTGGTGATATTTATCTATTTTTCTTTTGTCTATTGTGCCTTTGCTATTATATCTCAGAAATTCTTGTCCAAAATCCAAAGTCATAAAGATTTAATCCCATATTCTCTTCCTAGATTATTATAATTTTAACTCTTACATATAAGTCTATCACTCATTTTGTATGCAAAGTGAGATAGGGATCTAACTTCATTTTTTTGCAGGTGAATATCCTATTGTCTTGGCACCATTTGTTGAAAAGCCTTTTCTTTCCTCCATTCAATTATCTTGAAACCCTTGTCAAAAATCAGTTGGCCATAGATACACGGGTTTATTTCTAGAATCTCAATTCTTTTCCACTGATTTATGTATCTTATCCTTTTCCTTAGTCTCCTTTTATCTATCTTTATCCCACGCTATTTTGATTACTGTAGCTTTGAAGTTTAGAAATACGAGTCCTCCAACTTTGTTCTTTTTCAAAATTGTTTTGCCTATTCTGGGTCACTTGCATTATCGTGTGAACTTTGAAATCTATTTGTAAGTTTTTCTCAAAAACCCTAGATATTGATAGGGATTGTGTTGAATCTGTAGACCAATCAACGAGTATTGCCATCTTAATGTTGTATCTTTTAATTTACAAACATAGAATGTCTTTCCTATTTGGGTCTTTAGTTTGTTTTAATGGTGTTTTGTAGTTTTCAATACACAAGTCTTGCACTTGCTTGTTAAATTTATCCCCAAGCATTTAATTATTTTTGATGCTGTTGTAAACTGAACTCATTTTCATCATCAAATTGTTCATAGGACGTATATAGAATTACAACTGATTTTTAATGTTGATTTTATACCTTCAAACTTGCTGGATGTGTTTAATAGATTTTTCAGTGCATAATCCATTAACTTTTCCATGTACAGGATCATATTATCTGTGAATACAGAGAGTTTTGTTCCTTCTTTTACAATCTGGATGCCTTTTATTTCTTTTTCTTGCCTGGTTACTCTGGATAGACTCTCCAGTATGCTGTTGATTGAAATGGCAAGAGTAGACATTCCATCTTATTCCTGAACATAGGGGGAAAAACTGTAGTCTTTCATCATTAAGTATGATGTTAGCTGTGAGTTTTTCAGGGAAGTTCTTTGTCAAATCAATAAATGTCCCTTCTGTTCCTTGTTTGTTGAGTACTTTTATTACACAATATCAAAGATTTTTATTACGTTGGATTTTATCAAATGCTTTTCCTGACTCTATTGAGATAATATTGAGCTTTGGGTTTTTTTTATTCTATTAATATAGTTCATTACATTGATTGATTTTTAATATTTTAAACTACCTTGTATTCCTGAGATAAATTCTTTTAGTGTGTTTCTGTACTTAACATACTAGCACTTGCTGAGAAGTTTTGTGTCTATACTCCTAAGGGATATTGGCCTATAGTTTTTTTTTTTCTTGATGTCTTTGTGTGGCTTTGGTATCAGGATAATATTGGTGCCATAAAATGACTTGAGAAATCTTCCCTCCTCTTTTTTTAGAAGAGTTGGTGAAAGATTGGTGTTAATCTTCCTTAAATGCTTTGTAGAATTCACTCATAAAGTCCTCTGGTTCTAGGCTTTTCTTTGTGGGGGGTTTGTTTATTTGATTTTTAATACTAGCTCAATCTCAATTTATTATAGGCCTATTTATATTTACTATTTATGAATCAGTTTCGGTAGTTTGTGGCTTTCTAGGAATTTGTTCATTAATTTTATGACTAATTATAAAATTAAAATGCTTTTACTTCTGTGAGATCAGTAATAATGTTTATTTTCATCTTGATTTTAATAATTTGGTTCCTTTTCTTGCTCATTTTACCTAATGGTTTGTCAATTTTATTGATTTTTTTCCAAAGAACCAACTTTGGGTTTCACAGATTTTCTCTAATTTTGGTACTCTCTATTTCACTTATTTTGCTCTAATCTTTATTATTTCCTTCCTTGTATTTGTTTCATGTTTAGTTTAATCTTGTTTTTCTAATTTCTTAAGATGGAAAGTTGAATTGTTAATTTGAGATCTTCTTTTTTAATATTTTTAGTTATAAGTTCCTCTTTATTTTCACTGCATTTCCGTAAGTTTTATGTTGTGTTTTGGTTTTCCTTCATCTGAAGGTATTCCAACATCCCTGTAATTTCTTCTTTGACCCATTGATTATTAAGAAGTGTACTGTTTAGGATAATAGCTGCCAGCTGCATATATGTTGCTGAAAAGGACATGATTTTGATCTTTATTTATGGTTGTGTTGTATTCCATGTTGTGGAGATACATATATATATATATATATATATATATATCATATTTATATATATATATATATCATATTTTTATATATATACGATATATTATATTTTGATATATATATTTTGATATATATATCATATGTTCTTTATCCACTCCACTGTTGATGGGCACCTAGGTTTATTTCATATCTTTGCTATTTATTGTGAATAGCTCTGTAATGAATGAACATACATGTCCATGTGTGTTTTTTTTTTGTTTTTGTTTTTTGGTAGACAATTTATTTTCCTTTGGATCTATATCCAACAATGGGATTCCTGGGTCCAATGGTGGTTGTGTTTTTAGTTCTTCAAGAAGTCTCCAAACTGGTTTCCACAGTGACTGAATTAATTTGCATTACCACCAACACTGTATAAGCATTCCCTTTTCTCCACAACCTCGCAGCATCTGTTATTTTTTGACTTTGTAATGATAGTCATTCCGACTGGTATGAAAGATGGTATCTCATTGTGCTAGTGTTGATGTGTATTTTTTAAATGGGTTTTGTTGGCTACTTGTCTGTCTTCTTTTGAAAAGTGTCTGTTCATGTCCTTTGCCCGTTTTTAAAATAGGGTTGTTTTTTCCTTGTTGATTTATTTAAGTTCCTTATAGGTTCTGGATGTTAGACCTTTGTTGGAGACATAATTTGTGAATATTCTCTCTCATTCTGTAGGCTGACTGTTTACTCTGCCTACAGTTTCTTTTGCTGTGCAGAAGCTCTTTAGTTATTAGGTCTCATTTATCAATTTTTATTTTTGCTGTAACTGCTTTTGGAGACATAGGCATAAATTCTTGGCCAAGGTTGATATTGAGAAGGGTACTTCCTAGGTTTTCTTCTAGAATTTTTATAGTTTGAGACCTTACATTTAACTTTTTAATTCAACTTGAGTTAATTTTTATATGGTGAAAGGTAGGGGTCCTATTTCATTCTTCTGCATATGGCTACCACTTATCCCACCACCATTTATTGAACAGGGAGTCCTTACCCCATGATTCATTTTTGTCAGCTTTGTTGAAGATCCACCTATTGCATGGTCTCACTTATAAATGGAGCTAAACATTGAGTACACATGGACATAAGGATAGGAGGATAGACACTGGAGGCTATTGGGGGGAGGGAGGAAGGAGGAAATGGGCTAAAAACTACCTATCGATCAGGTGCTATGCTCACTACCTGAGTGCAGGATCATCCATGTCCCAAACCTCAGCAGCATGCAATATATTCCTCTAACAAATGTGCACTTATACCCCCAAATCTAAAATAAAAATTGAAGTTTTTAAAAAGATGTATATTTGATCTACAATTTTTGTGAATTCCCCAAATTTTCTTATGTTACTGATCTCTAATTCCTCAAATTTTCTAATATTACTGATCTCTAATTTCATTCCAGTATGTTGGATGAGTATATTTTGTTGTATGCTTTCATTCATTTTAAATTTACAGTGACTTGTTTTGTGACCTAACAGAGTGTCTACCCTGGACAACATTCCATGTCCAGTTGAGAAGAATGTGTAGTCTGTTGTTGGGTTCAGTGTTCTATAGATGTTTGTTAGTTCTAGTTGTTCATAGTGTTGTTCAAGTCTTCTTTTTCCTTGCTGATTTCTTTCTAGTTGTTGTATTCATTATTGAAAGTGAGGTACTGATATCTTAAATTATTATTATTATTATCATTATTTGAGATAGAGTCTTGCTATATCACCCAGGCTGGAGTGCAGGGGTGCGATCTCAGCTCACTGCAACCTCTGAACCCAGCTTCAAGTGATTCTTCTGCCTCAGCCTCCCAAGTACCTGGGACTACAGGCGCCCACCATCATGCTGGGATAAGTTTTGTATTTTTAGTAGAGATGGGGTTTCAAGTATGTTGGCCAGGCTGGTCCTGAACTCCTGACCTTGTGATCAGCCCACCTTAGCCTCCCAAAGCACTGGGATTATAGGTGTGAGCCACTGTACTGGCCATCTTCAAATATTATCATTGAAATGTGTATCTCTGTCTTGAATTCTGTCAGTTTTTCTTAATGTATTTTGGGACTCTATTGTAAAATACATATTTGCTTATACTTGTTATGCCTTCTTGATGGATTGATAATTTCATCATTATAAAATATTCTTCTTTGTCTCCAGCAACAATTTTTCCTTAAAGTCTAATTTATGTAATGTCTTAGTCCTTTTAGACCTGGGTCCTAGACTGTATGAACCAGAAAAAAAAAAAGAAAAGAAAAAGAAAAAACATAAAACACCAGAGAAAAATGTCTCCAAATATGTTAAATTTATTTGAGAATTAGAATGAGGATTATAAGATGCACATCTATGCCAAGCCACATATATGCCTGAAGAGGGGGAGAGTAAAGAAAAACTTTGATTGGCAAAAAGAAAAGTTCCCATAAACTACTTGGAAACAGAGTTTATTGGTTTTGAATACTCAAATGCAGAGTTGACAGTTCATTGGTGGAGATGCTATTACTGGGCAGGAGTTCTTTTGAGAGTGTCTTATCTAAATTTCCACAACCCTAAAGAAATGACCCTTATGAGGTCATTTCAGAAAGTTGTTGAAACAGACTTTATCTTAGAAATGCAAGCATTAATTCTCCTTCTTCATGCTTTCCCGGCTTTAATTTTTGGGGGTCTGACAAAAAAGTGATTTCATCCAGTATCTGCAATGTTCACAACTAGGTAGCTTAAAATCAAGAGAAACTTATTTATCACAGTTCTAGAGGCTAGGAAGTCCAAGATCAAGGCACCAGCAGATTTAGTGTCTGCTAAGAGTCTACTTCTTGGTTTGAAAATGGAAAACTGTCTTCTTGTTGTGTCTTCACATGGTGGAAAAGGTGAGGGGGTTCTGTCTGTGGTCTCTTTTTTAAGGGCATTGATTCCATTCATGAAGATGCTACCCTCATGCTCTAATAACTCTCAAAGGCCACACCTCTTGATACCATAACCTTGAGGGTTAGGATTTCCAAATATAAATTTGGAGGGAACATAAGCATTTAGTCCATTGCATCTGATATTACTATAGTTGCTTCAGCTCTGTTTTTATTACTATTTGCATGGTGTATCTTTTTTCATCCTTTTACTTTCAACCTGTGACTTTGAATCTAAAGTATATCTCTTATGGACAGCACACAGTTGGTTCATGTTTTGTTTTACTTTATTCTGCCAATTCTCTGCCTTCTGATTGGAGTGCTTAATCTATTAATCTTTTTTTTTTTTTCAGTATTATTATTATTATTTTTTTTTTTCAGAAGGAGAAAGAGAGAGGGGAAGTTATTTTTTTTTTTTTAAGACAGAAATAGAATAAAAGAGAAAAAAGGAAGAAAGAGAAAGAGGGAGAGAGAACGAGAATCTTGCTCTATTGCTCAGGATTTCATTTAAATCTGTGAAATGCTTATGCAAACTAAAGTGATTTATTTCCTATTTTGTGATCACTTTTAGAATAGGTATGATATAATATTGAAAAAAATATATGTTTTGTGGATATGGGGTGGTAGGTTCTGTAAATATTTATTAAGTTTGCTTGTTCCAGGTCTGAGTTCAAACCTGATTTTTTTTTTTCTTTCCTTTCCATTAGTTTGGTAGATCTACCTCCATCCCTTTATGTTAAGTCTTTGTGTATCCTTGCCTATAAGAAAGGTCTGAATACAGCGTACCGATGGGTTTTAACTTTTTATTCAGTTTGTCTAAGTGTACGTTTTGATTGGGGCATTTAATCCCTTTAAGTTTAGGCTTAATATTAATA